>JAODIE010019984.1:0-86356 GCA_027575565.1 Diploeciton nevermanni
TTATTTATTTATTTATTTATTTATTTATTTATTTATTTATTTATTTATTTATTTATTTATTTATTTATTTATTTATTATTAAAATATAGCAATCTATAACTTCTTCTAGTTTGCAATTTATTTGTACTACCACCTTGGTAGCAATTGAAAATGCCGACATGTGGACTACCAACAGCAGTGATGAAATTCTTTTGTCCACCATTAGTTTTTTCTTGATCATGATGCAATTTTCAGCACGATTAGTGAGCTTTACCACAATCATAAACATTAAATCTGGCGTTTTTGCCACCAATTTCTCTATAATACACATATTAGGCTCATATTCCACCGCAACTCACCAGCTGCCTCCAATATATGATTGTAGATGACTTTCTCAGACTGTGAATTCCTATAAAACTACGAGGTCAATCTGCTTCTTCGGTTGCTGAATACCAATTTTCAAAATGTTCTTCCACAGAACATGAAATACCACCATTTAAAGAAAATTTTCATATATAAGGCACAAGTTTAAAAAAACTTTCAAATGAATATACCTACTTTCAAACTATCCTGAAATCCATTCGGTTAATAACCTAATCGCGAAAAAAAAAACAATTGATAAATACCTTCACGATATAAAAATAACGAGAGCGACGAAGCACATAACGAATACTTTATAAGAAAATATCAAATCTGAAGGCCATGCAGAATTTTGTATCATTTGTCAAATAAATCGAAGAGCCTTTTGAATCGAATTTCAGGATTATTTGTCTATACATTTTATATTCATCTGACATTGTTTCTCTTGGGGTAATAATGATAAGAATTTAATTAATAGGAATCTGAACAATTATGTAATATTTAATGCCAATAGTCATTAGTACTACTTGTTTATGTTGATAATGGATCAATTTATATTCATATTAAATTTACACGTTTTGATGTTATTTCAATAACGTAAAAATAGTTTAAAATGTTAATTATATTTGTCGTTCCTTGGCACTATTCCATGTAGTCGGACTAATTCCAGAAGACTGCTGCTGACACCAATCGGTCCGCGGAAAAACAGTGGATTATTATAATGGGTCGGCTAGATGACAATCAAGCATGGAACACACTATGCTAAATAGGAACATGCCGAAAAAGGGCAAACAGATGTATTTATCATTACAACGAGTTACGTAAGCCGATTAGTTAATTGGTTAATTAGTTGTGTGGATATATATATATACACAAATATATGATAGCAAACTTATTTCTTACTCCCACATTGTGATAGTTCTGAGAAAATGTTTTAAAGTTAGAATAAGCAAATCTTGGAAGGATTTGGTGATGATTTTATATTTACGGTTAGGTAACAGTTTGTAAGTTTGTGGTTTTGTAATTTGCTAATTAATTTATTTAATTAAATAATTGATTAATTAATTTGCTCTATTAATGTTGTATTTGTTTTGAAGTGTGAGATTTATGATTTCGAGCATGAGTGTGTCTTTTGAGTTGAGTCTGACTTCTGCAAAGAAGTTTAAAAACTTACATAAAAACAATTGTTGGTCTCACTACCTTGTTTTCTTTTGACGAGACGACGCAGCGTCGAAGCGTGCATCTTAAAACCGATCGAAGCATTTAGAAAAAAGACTTTCCTTAACCGAATTTCATTAAATCGGGAAAATTTAAATCATCAAATATGCGTCCGAGGCAGTCTGGATTTAATTTGTCGGGTATTCTTAATAGCAATGACTGCATTCTCATAGCTTGCTTAATCACTTCATCGAAAGTGAAACCACTAGTAGATATCTGATATAATAAAAGAATTTGATATTGCTTATGTTATGCGGATTGGCACGATGACACATTATCAGCGCCAGTTATATCAAGCAATTAAATGGATCTAAACAAATTAACGTTTAGCCATTCCTATCTTTTCGGAGTGGTTTTGAGGTAGCGACAGTCGTGACAGTACCAATGCAAAAAACAAAGTGCTTGCAAGTCAATAACCACAAAGGTTTTGAGTTCAATTTTTATACTTACATCGACTTTGCACCACTGTTTATCTATGTTTCTTTCCTTTAGATCAAGGGTCGACAAGCTATTTCGGACGGCGCGCCATTATATACGCAGGCCGCACATTGCATTTTCTTTGGTTTTAGTGTGCCCTCTGTAGAATTGCCAAGACAAAGGTTTGACATTCTTATAAAACTAATACGCCCGACACATGAAAAGAATAATCTTCGTTAAGATAAATTAAACATAGCACTAAATTATTTCAATGTTGATTAATAGAACAATAGACTCTTGTGCCACAATGTGCAGCGTGAGAAACTAATTGACAAAACAGATAAAAAACAAGGAAAACAATAATTTGTAACCTAAGCCGCACATATGCGTCAGCAGTAACGCAGCACGCTTACGCTATAAGTTGTTTTTTCTTGAGTTAGTTGGTGCTTTGGCGGTCCGTACAAAAGGTTGTTGCGGGCCGCGTGTTGCCGACCTACTTACTTTACATCGTCATAGACTACTTCTGTACTAAATTCCGCTATCAGTGTACAGCGATTTTCACTTCAAAGCTATCAACAACAAATATTAACCCTGCGGTTGACATTGCCCGATTTGACAAAAATTGCCATATTTTATGCCAATACCTTGATATCGTATCTCTATAAAAACTTATTTGCTAAAAAAAAAAAACAATCAATGGTGTGCTTTTCTTTGAGTTTAGGGTTGGAATTTTGGGTTGAATTAAAAATCAATCGATCCAATGAGAAGGAAACGGTTAACGCCACTGGATTCAAGAGGATATTTTCCATCATACAAGTTAAAACTATTGTTAGGCTTATTGTTTCCGCCTTATTAAAACATTTATCTCACAGTGAATCCTTTCCTATAATCAAGCAAAATCTAATTTTGGTTTTATTACCGGATAAAAGGGAACAAGATATGACAAGCTCAATTAAGATATGCTCGTTGGATTGTGACATTGACATTTCTGAGATGATCGTCGCATGACTTCTACAACAATATTTTCTTTGCAAAATAGTCTGTACGATTTTTAGTTATTATATTTAAATAATCTATAGAGCTATTAGCAACGATAATAATGCGCTATGAATTAATTGCAAACGTGTTTGTGAAAAAATCTGTTTCGAGATTCCAATTAATTTCTGTAATACTGATTTATTATTCTTTCTCCTATTTATTATTATCAAGACAACGATCAGTTTCCCATCTTGCATAAACTGTGTTTTAATATCTTTTATAATCGGATATTTTAAAAAGCCTAATGTAAAACCTTTAAAGCCAAATCTTATAGTAATAATCCGGATATTTCTAAACTTTATTGTTAGGTTGGCCAATATGTAATATGCATTAACTTAAAAATGTTGAATAATAGATAGTTAAACAATAATTTGGCCATTATTAAACAAATGAATGCGAAAATACAATGAAAGTATGAAGCATAGGAAACTGATTTCTTGAATTACTTTGTTTCCATATGTTGTTTGTTTTCTTTTCAAGTACACGCAAAAAATTTAAGTTGATGGATTGGAAATCACTATATCTAAAACATCTTATTTTGATCTAAAATATATCAGTTAGCAACAGTGGTAAACTTATTGCGTTCTGTCGAATTCTAATTTGAGAAACGTAATAGAATTATTATTGCTGTATTTACAAAATTATAAGAATCCAGAATCCATGTATGGCGGCGGCTAAGTAACGATTTTACAAACACAAAACTTTATATTTAGAAGTTTTATTAGAAATACGTGGACACTTATTTTGTGCTTTTTAGAAAATCAGCATGCCACTTTTATTATTCTAAAGCTTAAAAACATCTAGGTAGGAATCAGAAATTTGAATAATATTTGGTTGACATAGCAACGTGTTAGAAATTAATTATGTTAGGTATATTCAGCTTCTAAGGTGATAATAGTAAAAAACAATGAATTATACTTCATTATGAGGGGGTAGTTGAATATCAAGACATTGAACATAGAGGTGCAAATAAGTTATAATATCAAAAGTATATGTGATATATATGCAAACAAAGGCAAGCACGCCATGTAATTGTTTTGAAAACGTTTGTTTACTTCCATGCCCAGTGTTTAATACTAAATCACATTTCATGTGACATACTGGTTTTGACGACCCCAACCATACCTATTCGTAATTGTTGGTGGGGGCTGGAGGAGGCACAGACTAGGTTTTACTCACGACAATCTCGCGACTCAATTCAGGAATCAGCTATGAGCTGTGACAATCACCTTCCTCCTCGCTGTCCCCCACAGCTTGCTCCTTCGACATGGAGTTTACCTGTCCTCCTGGCTGCTGCAGATAAGGAAGCGATGGCCATTTGTAAGCTCGATTATAAAGCCGAAATATTCGGTAGATTGGCAAGGGGTACCGACAGCAGACTCTTCGCTCCTTATTTCCAGGAGCTCGCCGACGTCTCACCCAAACTGCGTAAGTGAAAATGATTTATTTGCGAGAGTTGGCAGAAAACTAAGCACGTTTCGACTGTTCTAGATAATACGTCATTGAGATTAAACATGGAAACTGAAATTCATCGTGTAAAATATTTTAAACTCGTCGCGCTGATTGAAGCGACTAAGAAACTAATCAATTAGAGCTACGTGAATGGCGTAATATAGCAAATTCCAACCAATCAAATATTTGGACGCTTTAATTATCTCTTGTTGTTATACAAATGTAAATACTAACAAAACTCTTGATTGTTTTGTAACTGTTGCCAGAAGAAGTATGTCTATGGAAATCCATTATACTAGTGAAACAAAGACGCTTGTCTAGCATATTTTGTGTCGTTTTGCACTGATTCAATTTCTTCGCAGATTCAGTTCCGAGTAAAAAAGGAAATTTAAGCCGTTTATTACAATCAAACTTTTATTATATTAAGCACATAAATGCAGGTTGCATGCATTTATTGGATCTTTGTAAGACGTCGAACATCAATGATTATCGTTTCCCTCATTGAAGTAAAAAATGTGTTCTATGTCTGACAACTTTTAATGGAAATTTCAATCTCTGCGTTAGTGTGAGATGAATAACAGGTTCCGCAGGTGCCACTCGACAACGCAACTGCAATAGTTCAAGTGATTCGACTCTACCAGTCGAAGTACTCAAGCGCGCAGCTTGACTAATATGCTACCACTCTGATATATCGGTTGATTTGCCTGCAAGAGTTAAATAACGTTCGGCCTTGTGGTATAGCAGAGAATAAAGTGCAATTCGTGAGTGAACGCACGACACATTTGCCCACTATTGCGCTGAAGCGCAAATTGCAAATAAATTGTATTGTAGCTTGCAAATCATAATTTCGCCGGATGCAGGTGCTTAGTTTGGAGTATACATTCGGCGTTGAAATTAATACTCTGTCAATTATACAAAGATGAACCGCGTCGGGTCGTATTACTTCAATTGCTTTTATCGCGTTCCAGTTTGCACTGGCTTTGACATAGTGAGCGCTGTAACAAAAATTAGGAAATTAATTTAATTAACTATGCAACTACTAAGTGGACAGAATATAGTAATGAAGATTTTAGTATCATACCAACTGTTGACAGGCAAAATAACTTGTCAATAAAATGGGCAAGAACAAAATTTTGATATTTTCTTTGATTGAAACTGAAAACTGAAAATTTAAAAATAACCCAAAGGTTGTAATTTAATTAAGTTGTAATTTGCTTTGTTGTGGTCAATGTTATTTTAAAAATTTGAAATTTTTCCATCTGTGCGAACGCATACTAAATTCAAACTGAAAAATCAAATGTACGAGATTATTGAGCAAATTAAACGAAAATGAAAAAAGCAATCGTATTTAATTTAGTAATGTGAGAAATGGTGTGAGTATGGCGCCTTCTTCTTACCTAAGCCTAAGCAAATATACATGTAATTTTTTATAAAGAACTGGACACGCATATCTAACTCAATAAAAAACAGCTAATCATTTCATGTAAACACATAGTAGGTAATGAAACTAAACTGTAAGCATAGATATATTAACTAATCAATTGTTGACTAATCGATTAATATTACTTTATATTTGTAAGCTGTAATTATGTAAATAGAGTTTGTTCATCTGAAAAATTTCATCCAAGAGACCCGGGTGGAATCGAGGTGGAAGACAGGGCACCTTAAAAGGTTGATCTCCTTAGAAAAAGGATTTAAAAATCCTTTGGGCAGGCAGAAATTTGCAGGATTAGAATAGCCATCATAATAAATAATAATTTAATTTAGTTAGGACAGTGTGTTAATGACTTCAATGATGACTATGACTATATCCTTACTCTCATAGGACGAATTATTATATACATAAAAAAATGTATCTCTATATTTCTTTAAAAGTTGAATTGAAACGAATTATTTGCTAGGTTGATTAAGAAAATATGACAATTGTAATAATATTTCTTTATTTTAATCGATCATCATAATTCATTACTCAATAGTAATGCTTATAATATTTGATTAGGTCATGTATCATATCGAAAGTTAAATGCAATTTGTAATATGTTAAGTAATTAGTGCGTCGGACCATAGATTATGTGCGCACGTGTTGCAATGACTCGCAGCTCATTGAGCATTTTGTTGTATTTAATCTATAAGAATTTAAAATTTAATCTAGAATTGGGAGAGATGTAAAGGATTGATTGAGCTGTATTTACATTCCACTCAGCAGAGAAGTTGGCATCGGTAATAAAAGATCGAAGCAAACACAATTAAATGGCAGAGTAAAATTAATGCAGCAAATTAAGAGAAACAACTGATATCAAAAAATAAAAATAAATATATTTGTGCCAAAAAATAGAATAGCCTGTTCCTCACGCTCAAAAAAAGAACATAACAAAACTCTTATAAACTCAAAAGAAATTGATTAAAGCAACATCGTTTTACAACGTCTCTTTCTCTTATGTAAGTAATTTTTTAGGTAGTCTTAAATTTTAAAAATTCAAAGTAGTTCTTAAGCTTATATTCTTACAACTAATATGCGTACGTGATCCTCTACATTTGTTTTATACAGAATTCGATTGTTTCAATATTTCTTTCTAGTTGCATTTGCATTGACGTCGATTCGACCTCATTATGATAAGGTAGGAACTTCTTAACTAATTGGGATCGTTAGCCGATAAAAGAATTCTATCGCAGTGTACAAGTGAACAATCAAGTATTTATCTACCGGACTATCGCTACGTGTGACCGGCAAGTGAATTTTGAAATACAACTGATAGTATGTACATGAACGTGAAGGGTTGCATTGAAATTGCATGCGAATCCAAATTTATTTACAGTAAGGGCATAGGGCTAGTACCCGGAGTATATGAAAATACGTGCGCCCGATTTCAATGTTAGGTTGCGATGGTATTGTTGTTGATGATCTGCGCGTTGATCTTCTCGGTGGTCTCGCGGGCAGTTGAGCCGAACTTCGAAAGGTCCTCTACGCCAGATTCATAACTATTCTCCTCGTCTTCATCTAGTACGGCTTCCTCCTTGACAGTGTCGCATAACGAAGGCATACAATCGCCGCTATGGATGGAATATAATCGGTATTGGTCCTGGGTGCCACCGGTGACCTTGCCCATGAAACTACGGATTTCTTCAAACGCATCATCACGCTCAGCTTCATCGCGATCGTTTTCGGTGCTCGAGCCTGGCGAATCCGCCAAAGGCACTCCCGCCTCATCAGCTTCATGCTTCTTCAGATGTCGGTCGAGATTAGTCTGTTGGCCAAAGCAACGGTCACAGAGTGGACATTTGAAAGGCTTTTCCTTGTTGTGGATATTGCGCACGTGTCGTTGCAGATTTGAGGAGATCGAGAAAGAGCGTTCGCAGTATCGGCATTTGTAGGGCTGTTCGCCTGTGTGCGTCCGTAGGTGGCGTGTAAGATTTGCAGAACGAGGAAACACTTTTCCGCAGTACTTGCATGCATAGCGGTCCTTAATTTTACCGCCTCCTGGTGGTAGTCCTAGAGATGATCCACCCATTGTATGGTGCGGTGGTTGCAAGGGAGGTGAGCCTAGATGATGGAACGCCGGGCGCATTATGTCAATGCGGTTCTGTGCATGGAGATTCATGTGTGGTAGATGAGCACCAATGCGGGGCGGAAAAGTCGGACCCAATAAAGACTCTGGGGATGAGTTCGCTGGGAAAGGAAACTGAGGTCTGTAAAGTTCCAATAAGTTGATTGGGTGCATTGGATGAATCGGTCGTGGGTTGAACAAAGTGGGCAAATCAACTTTCTCATCTTTCGCGAAGCCGTTCACCTGCGATTTATTAACCCGGTCTTCTCCAATGCGCATGCGTTCAGGGCTCTTGGAACCCTCGCGTTTAACCTGCACATTAAATGAAACTCCAGGAGACTGTGGTTTGTTCCTCTGGACGTCGTCCTTCTTCCAACTGAGATCTAGAGGTTTATCTTCCTTTTCAATTTTAACCGGGGAATTAAGCGCTTTTCCGCTACTTTTTGACAAATCTTTTGGTGCCTCGTCGTCGACGTCCATTTTTAACTCAAACTTCACAGGCTTCTCCTGTTTTGGGCTAATCAGAAGCTCAGGCTTGACATCTAGCTTCTCCACTTTAATCGGTGACACCTTCAAATAGTCTTCATCCTGTCGCGGGCCAGCAGCTAATTGATCGGCTTGTAGCTTTCTCAAAAACAGCGCATGGTTAAAATTCGGATACATCTGTCCGAGCTGGCTACCGAAATATGGATACGGAAAGATCATGCCTTGACGATACATCTGTCCCAGGCCAGTATTGGGCAAGCAAGTCGGTGGTGTATTTTGTGGAGGCAATTGGGGTGGTGGTGCATTGGCCGGGTCGCAGAATCGACTGTGTTTCGACAAAGCCATCGTTGTCGAGAAACTATGCCCACACTTGACGCACTTGATGTGCATGCGACAGTCGGAGTGCATACGACGGTGGCGGCAAAGATTCGAGAATTGGGTGTAGGCTTTCAAGCAAACGTCGCACTGGAAAGGTTTTACGCTTGAGTGAATATGCGTATGCTGTTTAAGTCCTGACGCGGTGGCGAAAGTCTTTCCGCATTCAGCACATGCGTGAGATCTTGCGCCGGCGTGATGTTTACGAATGTGACGCTGGAGATTGCTGGGATCCGTGAAGACCTATTAAAACAGGATTAGTAGATTATAGGAATATTCTTGTATAAAGACACACCTTCTGACAGTTTTCACAGTGGTATTTACGATGTTCACCGTGTACAATGGAACGATGACGAATTAAACAGGGTTTGTACGCATAAGCTCTAGGACACAGATCGCAACGGAACTCGTCACGACGATAGCTATGCTTCTGGATCAGGTGTTCATCCAAACTAAAAATAAAGCCATAAGTTTCACTTTCGCATTACAAGATTTCTTATAGACTACTTTTATAGTACTCTATTTACATACTGGATCATCCCGGGTGCAAATTAAGGTTGTGAGAAATAGGCATGATTCTACAAACATGAAAATCCGATAACGAAAACATCGCGTAATGGGCTCTGATGAGTTTCGTTCGGATTTGATGACCGGTTATAAGCACCCGATGAAACGCAACGCTGGAATTATCGATACGGTTTTGTACCACCGCGAACGAGCCAAGCGGGGTGGCGGGTTAATAAAGTGTCGTGTGAATATGAATTATTAAATAACCAAGCGCGCTCACCACTGTGATCCCTTATTTTCATATTTTTCATAGCGCAGTTAATAAACGTCAAACAAGCGCCCATTTTCGATTTTCCCCATTTTTTGTATCTTTATTAAAGCGCCGATTGATTACAGTGTCGTTTCCACTGTCCACTTGAATCGCATGCATAATTAATACATTTTTGGAAGTGGGCTGGAGGCGCGATGACAATCAGCAAAACGATCCCATTAAATTAATATTTTCAGTTTGACCGAGAAAAAACAAACAGGATAGCAAATATTGATAGCAAAGGTAATTAAGTAGCATGAATGTCTCATTAAATTTCGGTGTTATTCTCCAGAGGCAGATTGTTTTTGGACGAAATAGAAGTTGAACGCTAGTATTTGTTATTGTACGCATTGACACTGATTAAATATTAATTCGCACAAGTTTCATGCCGCCGAAGAGAGAGCTGATTAACCGCTTGCGATAAGAACGTAAAAACGATGCCACTACGGACGCGCGGTAAAAATTGTAATAATTATAGGTAAACGTTCATTACTTATTTAAGTGCATATCTTGTAGTGCAGCGTTGTTTCATGATATGTCACATATTATAGGGTTGGACGTTCATTAATAATGAAAATCACAAAAAAGTGGTAAATGCAATTCCTTTTGCAGAGTGTGGTCAAAAATAACTTAGCTCTTAGTCTTCAAGTTGGTACTTTCTTGTAAATTTCAAGCACTTAAAGTCATGCATTAGATCATTTCGAATTCAAATCGCATACTAAGCACTATTTCAATAATGCAATAAAATATATATATATTAACTTACGTTTCAATATCGGTGAAGGGTTGATCACAAACGCAACAACGTGTCTCAGAGTCCTCGTCCTCCTCAATATCGTTCCGACTTCCTACGTCGTTGCTTTCGTCCTCAACAGTACCACTATGTTGCGATGCTAAAAAATACAATAATTACTACAATGTGAAACAAAGAGTGTTTTACAAGAGTGACACAAAAAATTATTATTCTTACTTGAACTTGTTAAGTTCAATAGAGTTTGTGAAAGTAATATAAACTTTTGATGCACTATTTCAAAACTTTAGGATGATAGTCTGGACAACCGTGCGTCGTCGAAGACGCGTTGTGAATGAAATCGACGGTCGAATCCGGAAAAGTCAACACTCGCGTCGCCTACAATGAGCAAAGATAATAATCACCGCGCGATATGGGCACAAGTGCACGCGGGGGTTGGTTGGCCAGCGTTCGCTGGTGGGGTGCGTGTTGATGTTTGCCCGAGTGTGTCCATTGCACACCATACACGCATATCATAATATTGTACAAACCAAGCATATATTTACGAGTAAATACGCTCGGTAGTGCTACCCTTTGGTCAATCGCGAAATATATTAATACTAGCTTGCTCGTATATTGTGGTTTAAAAATTGCGAAAAGATTAAGGCGTGTCAACCATCCTTGTTTATTATTTTCGCAGAGTAACCAGGGCATGATGAAGAAATGGCAGTTGGTAGGTCGGTGCCTTATGGCACTTGTTCCACTTCCGTAGGTTTCACCTTGTGCATATTTGACTTTTTCCCAGGATAAGACCCATCAGCCATTCCTACCATTCCATTCCTTTCTTTGCGCTTGGGTGCATAGTTTCCAACAGTCTTAATTAAATTTACACCTGTTTCAACGCTCAATAAAATGAACAATACAGACCCATTTTGGCAATCTATCAAATTCTGCTCTTGCCAGTGCCTCATAGAATAATATAGCATTTGATGTAATAGAATACAATATTAACGCGTGGGTATTTGACTTTAAGCCCTTATGTGCATTCATGTTCTTGTTCTGATTTCAATAAATTATATTTCTACGCAATTATAATTATCAGGAAAGAGAATCACAACATTTTCCGTTACAATTCTCACTGGATTACGAATTTAAATGCAGCCGCGTGCCATATGGCTTTTGCTCCGACCACAGTACGCCTAGAGTACAGCACGTGTAATTGTCAGTGCATTGAGGGGTACTGTGCTGAGACAGATGCACGCAGTCCAAGGGGATGTACGGCGCACGGGCCGGATGCACGCGAAGCACCCGCCGAAGAGTTTGACTTGCGCACCTGACTTTTTCACCTTTGCCTTGCGCGCCAACCCACGCACCACTATAGTAACCGTTGCTGCCCCGTGATTCCGCTTTGATTGCATCAGCCTAGGTACAAACAAACAGGGCACGCTCCCAAATACGAGGGGGTTAAATGTCAATCACAAACGACACGACATAGCGCATATAATGCGTAATGCGTATTCTGAAAAAAATAGTTTTCAAACAAAAATATAAATACTGGAACGGTTGCTGATGATTTGCATTTTGATAAAGCATGTCCTATATTGGCTCGTGTGGGTTTATTGTAACTTTAGTAAATTGTGAGAATTTGGCATAAATCAATGATGATGACACTAATAACGCCCATGGATTACTGCCAAACATGCCGCACAAACAACCCAGGAGAATATAATAGCGCCACTAATCTCTTTGCTACACTGAATGTACGGGCGCAGACGTGCGAAAATGGCTAATAAAGGGGTGACAATTGAATAACATCTCTATTTATTAATAGTGGCACGTCCTACGCTTGATATTATTATGGTTTAACTTTTGCTATATACCAAACATACAATTGCAATAGAGAGAATTATTTTAGCGTAAAGAAGAAAAAGTTCACAATTGCGAGAGACATTAGTTGAAAAAAATGCTGTGGTTGAAAAAAGAAATACTACAATCGCATGCTGCAATATTTGGAGAATTAGATAAGTTAAGTCTAAGAGTGATGTGACAATTATAGGGTGGCTTTAACCCCAAGCATCCCGCGTTACATATGTACAACAGTATGCGTATCATTAAGCATCAACGCCAAAAACACGCACGGCGTGTAAACAACCGACGTCATCGTCGCGCCGACAATAGAAAAACACAATAAGCGGAGAATCAAAAAGCAAAAAAGAGTAACAGGGGGTGTCCCAGTCTGCGTAAGGGCGTGCGGCAAGCATTAAACCGTGATTAATCTGATTAACTCGACACACAATAAAAAAACGACGCAAATAGATTCGGAAAACACGCGTCTAATTCAACTGCGAAATGCAATCCGCACTCCTGTATCTAATGAAGACATCAATTGTTGTTAACAGTGCAAGGGCAGCTGTACCCCGTGATTTGATCTGACTTTTAACACACCGCACAACATCAGTGCTAACGCTTAGTGAAACTGCTTTATACTAGCTAGGACAGCGAATGAATTAATTTCGGGATTTTAATATGGATTTAAAGTTGGTTGCGTTTTTGAGATTGCACAACGATATGGGCACCAGAATATCAAGGGGCTTAAAAGGAGTGCTTTAAAGTCCTCAACGATAAAGTACCCTAGGGTATGATTGGTCTTTTTGGATGGATAACAAACTCACTTAAAATTGAGTTCGGGTGAATCAACTTGTTTTTCGCTCGATTGAATTTTGAATGGTGATACTTAAACATTTTAATCAAAATCACTAAACTGGCATCGTAGTTTTTGCATATGGCTTTTCAATGTTGAGTGGGTTTAGTACGTTAACTAAAGCTTGAATGCATTATAAAATAATTGGGCAGGTGTTCCAACAGGAAGAACTCTTCAACCTGTTTGTCGTTAGTGCTAGGAAGTAGTCTTTAACTGAACACGCGACTATCCAATGTTGGTAACCAGAATATTGAAAAACTCCGATCAGCGAACTCCGCTCGATAGACCAATTCTAGTAAAATCTTTCGCGCGGGCAATGAAGCGAGAAAGGGTAAAGCAAATTGTGATGAATGCTAAGCGTGCACCGATGGTTGCCCTGTTTCCGCTCGCGTGCAATGCTGCAAGGATTCTCTTCGAAGCCTGCCAGTCGTGAAAAGATTTCCGTCGTAAACCTACTTCCTCTGCGCGTTGACCATTCTGTGACCAAAGAAGCAATCAATTTGCGTGATTGACCACAACTTCCTTTCCATTCAGAGCATCATATATTTTTTAGTCATGGGGTTTTAAAATATGTTTATTAATGAGTAGAAATCTGAATTGGAAGACATTGCAGAGAAAAAGTCTACGTACCAGTCTCACGATCACTTCGATCTTCAGAAGACATCGAATATCCGTACATTTCTTGTAAATTCAAAGGTTCCTTAGGTTCTAGGACAAATTCGCAACCTTGTTGGATATCCCGAATAGTTGCATACCATAACTACAAACATTACCATGTTAATGTAAATGTTCTTTGCAATTGAAAATAGTATCTATTGTTTACCTGACCACCTTGGACGACATGAGTGGTATTAGCAGAGGTTTTACTCGGAGCTGGCTTCACGAATTTTATCCAATTCTTGGTCTCATTAGCTGCATCCAACCATCCGCTTCTACTCTCACTCCCGTTCGGAAACAGTACCTGCAAAGGATATCACTAAGTAAGTCTTGTCAAACTTGCCTCGAGGTATACAGATGGATTGATTCCAGCGCGCCGTGCAATCTTAGCAATTAGAGGGTCGTGAGTGGCAAGTGGGGGCGGGGGCCATATCCCGACACCCCATTTAGTCATTACGCACCTCCCCGAGTGAAGTACCGCGCCGACCACATCGTTACGGCGGCTTCGAGTGGCGGCGTTTAATTTCGCTTTATTTTACGTTCGCTTTTTTCGCTTTCCTGCCGCTTTGTGTGAGCACCACAAGTGCTTTGCGCATTTCGACGTTTTCCGCTGCCGCAGCAGGGAGACCGGTACAGGAGGTTGCACGCGGCCAAGTGGATCAATTCATTTCTTCGTTTTCTCTGCGTTAAACGCACCGTTTAGCAATGTGGTGCAGCGCATCGTTAGGCGCAGAAAGCGAAGAGGGATCCTGATTCGCGTTTTCCACTTGTTTAACTCATCCCCCTTCTAGCGGGCAAAATATCAAATTATATGACTGCGAGCATCAAAATCACAAAAGAATCATTACTTTAACCATCATCAACAAAATCGCAAACAAGATTCGATCATCAAAGGGAAAGAAAGAAAGAATTGAGAAAAATTAGATTTACTACTAAGGCCACCTGCCCAAAAGGCAAAGTACTAAAATTACCTGAGAATGTAACTGTTGCCTTGTCCACTAGGTGTCTTTATTGGACTGTTACCTCCCAAATGCTTCTAGCAGGCTAGTGGGCATATTTGTCACGCTCAACTAGATGTTATGAGTCATTTTAATTGCCTTAATTATTATCAGCGAAAAGAACAATTAGAACATTAAAGTTTACAACCAATTGTTTCAGTGATTTAGTGCAGTTTTTTCGGTAACTGGCCATTTTGCGTATCAATTCCTAATTATATTCCTCATTTTACCATTTGACCATAAGGTGCATATGTTGTTTAATAATAGATTATAATGATTTATTTCATTTTGTTATGTCTGTAGAAAGGCGACGTCATGCCAGACAGGCTGCCGCTTGCCAGAAATTGAGAGATGATATTTCGCGAAGAAACGTATTTCCGAAACGTCAGAACAAGAGTGGCGATAATTGATCGTCGAGATCATATTTTCCGTCGACGCACCAACAAGTGAAGCGATGCGAGCTGGATGAGAGATGCGCGTCGGAAACATCGAAGCAACAACTTGCCGCATAAGAACGCCGCCCCTCAGGAGAGATTTATCGTTAACAGATATGTACAAGTCTAGCACGAAACGCGCAGCCCCTCGGTAAACACCAAAAATCCAACAATCATGTCCTAGACAAGAAACAGAAAGTTAATTAAACGTACTAAAAAAAAGATTTGAAATATAAAAAGCATTGATTAATCCTTTGAGCGATGTCCAGGGTGAGAATGTCAAGCGTCATACCGGTGGGCAATTATAAGGGATGAAATACGAGCACAATTTGTCGGGACGGCCCCCGTTGTGGCGAGGCCGGGACGTAAAACCATAACCCGAGAAGCTGCAATTACCGCCCAACGCCGATTTATTGACGCCTAGGACTTGGATGCGCTGTGTCGCAAGAAACGCACCCCCTCCTAATTGCCCGCGTGTAAAAATTCCATTTGTCTCCCGCGCTCGATGCGCCACGTGAGACTGTACATCAAATGACAGCTGCCAATGATGGCTTACGGCTCGTGACACCCGCGAGCCGCCCCTCCGACGCCGAAGAGTTAATATTAAAGTAATCGCGGACCCGCAGGATGCCGGGCGGGCTGCGATAAGATCGGGAGACGCGACAACGATGCGTATTAAATTCGTGTTGCGTGCGCGTGCGGCGGCAGGGCGATAGAAGGTCGAGTAGAGTAATGGAAAAGGGACAGTCTCTAATTGAAGTGTATAAATCATCGCCCAAAACATGTGTTTCGTCGCATCGTAACATTAAGATTCATAATTCTCGGATAAGATTGGGAAGTTTAGATTAATTCCGAATCTGTCGCATGCAGGAGACGCCAACAAGCTCTGAAAGCTTGCAGTGTTGATGTGCAAATTAAAATATTGACGATGTGGGGGAATAGAAATCCATAAAGCAAACAGGGTGTGTATCGAATGTCGGTGAAACTAATACGACCCCGACAAGTTGCATATCAATAGAAATAAAACGGAATAAAGACATATTGTCGCGCTGGCACAACGGAACAGATGTTTCCAATATTCGGACAAATCCGTGCGCGCTGTTAACACGCATCATAAAGGTCAAATGCATCAGGGACGAGGGCCCTACAGCACGTATTATCCCCTGTACAAATTGCACAAATGGATACCGCAATTTAATCCAGTGTAGGTGTCACCAAATAGTTAAAATCAACAAAGTTAAAAGCTCAGCGAAACATGCTCAAGTCGCCAGTAAACCCTTATTTTCAACAATTTTCTTGTGTTTTATGTGTTATATGCATTATGTTATATGTCTGTTGTAAGCGAATGGACAGTTGGCGATCATTCCCGGAGGGTGAATGAAATGCATGTGACACCGGATATGATATATGAACTGCACAAAGCGCTTGCGTCTATTACGAACTCTATTAGGTTAATGCAATAATTAAACCGGGATCGTCGAGGGCGGATAGCAATGCTAGCTGTTCCCAAGCGTCAGAAAATCTACACACTGAAAGAATCCAATTCTATAGTAAACAATAATCAGGCCAGCTAGTTATTACATACAGCTAGGTGTTAATAAAGCGAAGTGTTAGAAACGCGCCGCCCGCAAAGCGTCCGAAAATGCAGGTATTCGTCATTGTCGCATTGTGAGAAATGATGATTTCGTTAGAAAACCTCATTGCCGGTGCTGAATAGGGAGCAAGAAGCAAAATCTCCTCCAGTGTCCAACAAACATGCACGTATCGCACAAACTTTAGGTGCGAGGCCACTTTCGGTCGCGTCAACAATGCATCCTGAGTGACATCGGCTTCATCATCATCATCGGCTTGAAGACCGAGAAATCATCGAAGCGTGAGCGATTCAATCAAATGTCTTCGACGTTTTCGCTCGTTTCCGAGGTTATCGGTGCATAGCCGAGAAAGACATCACCAGAATGCGAGGCGCATCCGAGGCTATAGCGGACAATGACAACGGTAGCTCCAGGGACTGCAGTGCGGCAGGCAATGCCGACGAGTGAGAATACAACGAAAAGGTGTCAATGGGCTTGTGTATACATGAATGTGTCGATGATTATTAGGGGTGTTATTTTGGCTAGTTTAAAGGATGATGCCGTAGGGTGCGTAGTGTTGTTCACGCTCGGTTTGACCCCAACGACTACCGAAATAGATTAAACCATCAAACAGGACACTTCCCTTTGTGTAAGATATTTCAATTTTGGTTTTGCGCTTTGCTTACGCTCGTTGTCACCGGTTTCCAATTTTGTGGAAGAAAAAACTTCCCAGCGGATGAGTGACAGTCGTGATTAGATCTGCAAGGTATCGAAGCGGTAATAAACCGATTAAATGTCGACGACTATTTGCACAAGAAATGGGTTTGAGAATGGATTTTTATAAGTAGTTCTCAAGTGTGTTACAAACCGGAAAAAGATACGGCGGAATTACATCGATATTTTCTCGTACTGTGAATAAAAAAATCGAATTTCCTACTAAGCTACCCCAATTGAAAATAGTTTTACAAGTTAGCTATTTTTTTTTTTAGAAATATTTAAAATTTACACCTATTCGGTGTAAACCGAAACGTCTCATGTATGTAACGAGACCCGCATGATATTCAACACTCACATCTGCTCTCCTGCAATGATATCTCTAAACAAATAGAACTCATGCTCTATGCGTAGAAGTCAGCTACAAAGGTAGGTTAATCAATTTCCGAGAAATTGGTTTGGCTGGAGTTTTTTCCGATAAGAAAATCATTAATTTCTGCACGAGATACAGCAAGTCTACGGTCATCAGTCACTCTGCTCAATACAATAGCCTTCAACGTGACTCTTCTCCTATGTGATGGACAAAACATTCCCGGCGACACAATGAACATTGAACACATCGTTTGACCGATGGTTCATCGTGTCGAGACCCGTGAATTGACGACTGATGTTTGCGCCTCTGATGCGTCCCCGAAGACTCCGACTTGTCACCGATTTATTTATGAGCTTAGCGCCTAACAAATATCGGCAAAGAAATCACAACGGACACCAAGTCGGCCAATCTTGTTGCAGAATGTTGTCTGGCACAAGCAGTCATGGTATTCATGACATTCGTAAGTGCGTATATGTGCGTATCAAGATATCTGTATCAAGATATCCGGTTAAGAAACGAGTTGACCGGCGAGTTGCGTGTCGAGCATGGGTGTGAACTGGTCGGCGACGTGACGAGGAAGTAAGTTATCATATCATGTCATATCAAGTCCGCGTTGTAACAACAAACAACCCTTTCGTAATTTGCATGAATGGCGCGCGGTAGTCTAGGGACGCGGTAGAAGTCGAAAAGCCGGAAATTGAGGTTAAATTCCCGATTTCAACGGGCGTCGCATCAGGACAAAAACACGAAAATTTACATAACGTAGAGTGTTATTGAGTTATGTAGCTCACCATGATTGCTGTTTATAGAGTTGCACAAATTCTTAGCCGGCTTCACTCAACAAAGGGCTTGGCTTTGCTTTGCTTTGCTTTGCTTCGCGATAATCAGACGTGTGATGCATATGGCAATGCAACTTCAAATTTATACAAGGATTCAATCCTTTGATATCAATGCATTAGTATCATTTCGATAAGGAAGCTGCCATAAGTGGAGTTACTCAATTTAAAATTATAAATCAACCTTGACATTTTTAGTGCGAATAGCGACGACCTCTGTTGCCGAAAAAATGCTATCAGTTATCTACAAATTGCATTCACATCGCCAGGAGTTGCATATTAATTACGTTGTTCGCGCGATTGCTAATTAGTACGTGCCATTGTTCAGTCAACTAGTTCCTGTCATTGAATATCGAAGTCTTAGATACTATGTGTGAATGATTGTATCACAATTCGGGGAAATTTGTTTACCAGTTGTTTACAAACCCTAACACGTATGTAAACACTCGAGAGCTAGAGACAAGTTGAGCGCGAGATAAGACCTAGCATATGACAACTCACCATTTTCAAATGAATGCAAAATTATCAGACGGCCACAAAAATGGTGTAATTTATTTCAGTTAATATTTACTTACGACTACATATGAGAGGTGTCTGTTTGATAATTAATTATATCCTCCGAAATGCGATAAGGTGTGAGGCAAATTGCAGATCCAGTGATAAGAATGTCGAATGTATACTAAACATACCTCCCAAGCATATTTGACATCCTGCGGTGCAGTAGTCCATTTTCCTTCAAATGGGCCATACTTGGTACCTTTCGGAATCATTGTCTTGGCAAAGACTCCATCTCTGCGAAGTTCAATCTCTGGGGGCAAGACGGCATAGATTCCATAGCCATTGCTAGCACCAGGGACGGGTAAGGACCCGCCACTGTTAGCATGCATTAGAGCGTAGTAGTCGGTGGCTATCAGCTGCTCGGCCAGCAGCAACTTTTTCGCATCGTGCAGGTACTTGTTGTAGCCGGCGGCGGAGTCGTGTGCTGGATAGGCATATCCCCCCAGTAGTTCGGAGGGTGGCTTCACACTCAGTCGATGCTTCCTGTCGTTGTTGTTGTCCAGAGCCATTGGAGAATGTTTGCCTTCACCGTCGACACTGTCCATAACTCGTTCTGTAATCTCTACGTTGTTTATGACCTCCAGCTCAACCTCATCTTCACTTCCTTCTGCAACAATTCGAAGAGACCCAATGCGTTTAGAAGCGTGAAGCGACTCACAGCCAAAGTGATATTTAGATATTGATTAGCCTAGCGAGAATTGGCGTGACGAGATAATCAAAACCGAACGCACGCCGGACCACTACAAACTATTACTGATTACAGCACGCTAATTGCCTCGCGGCATGCGTAAAAGTTCGAAAAAAAAAAACCAAAGAAACGGAATTCCATTTCCGCACTTCATCCACGAGCGGCATTATCATCGTAATGTGAATGAAAGCCTACACGGCCCACACGTAACCGCAAAGATTCCTTTTCCCGCTAACGCGACTGTTGGCGTTAATTAAGTTCTGCGTTTTAATGCGAGATTACACCACAGATAATTGGACATTGTCGCAACAGCCGCAATTTGGAATTTTCGTGGTTGCAAGCGCAGCGATAATGTACTCCGATGGCGTATGCGAATGGGTAATGCACACGATGACGATCTTGTCATCAGCCGAAAATCGTACAATTTCTCGCCGCCTCACGGAGCCTCTTCGCGTCGCAAGGTCTTCCGAGAAGCCGCACCACGCGCATTCGCCACGCACCTCCGGCCGAAGTCACTTTTGAATTTTTTCCCCCGAACTGATGAATAAATACCGAAAAAACAAAAGAATTTCGCGAGCAGACGTCGCGGGCTAATCGCGAAACGCAGCGTGAAGACACGTCGCCGAAGACATGAATGAAGCGCGCGCTGAGGCGTGCGGCTTTGACCACGCGCTCGCATCTTCGCCGCCCCGACGGGCTTCCAACGGTGCGAAGACGATGTAACATTAAATGACTTTTAACAGCTGTTAAGAGCTCGCAGGATAAAGTGCGCTTGACGATTTCCATACATAAATATTCATGACTGAAACGCATCGCGACATACATGCGCGGCTCGCAAAAAGTGCGCGACTCGATAAAATTAATATTTCGTGTCAAGCGCGCATAGACGACCGACAGAAGTGAGACAAAGAGATCATTTCCACAGTATTGCAATATCATTTCATTTTGTTACACAATTGCAATCAACAGAATGCTCGATCAATGACTGAATTGTTTCAAATGATTTCGCTCTCATGCATGACTAATTGTATTCCTCCGCATGCAATACAATGAAAACTAAATCAAAATTGACACTGTCCTGAAACTTTATTGATAAGTTAGCAACCTGTCAGAAATGATTTAGCAGCAAGTACCTGTCATTCTGCGTCCGTTTAAGAGAGTAATGATGGACGTGGTATACCAAGTTTACACAAACAATGGCACAGCAGAAGTTCACAAGTTATCACAAAACAGATCGATTAAATATCACACAATGTTGCTCGAAGACAACATCCGAAGAGCAATCACGTTTATCACTGTCTTGCGTGACCTCGTCGTTGGTACTGATCGTCTGAGTCACAGAATCGAAGCAAGCTTCTTGAGATGATCTGGTCGCGCCCCGTGTGCGCGTGCGTGCGTGTCTCTCACCCTGTCCTGACAAAGAGGGGTAACTGCGTGCAAATGCGTGCGAACACGGCGAAAGGCAGACAGTGACTGACTGAAGATGCAAGCGCGCGCCTGGCTCCGCTACAGCCGGGCATCGCCCGGCCCGCTTATCCCGGTCATCCCGATTCCCAACGCCTATCAGCACCTCTTCGTCGGGAGCACGCTATCGCGCTCGTTTGCGCCGTCGCGTACGGTTGGGCCGCGGCGAGGCCCATCCCTCGGCGCATCTCTCTGTCGCCAAGGCGCTTCACACGCAACGCTCACGCACGCAACCGCTCGGGCGGTGGGGATGCTCGCGTGAGGCGTGGCTACCAGAGATCCCACAGGATCTCCCTGGCTCGTCGTATTCTCGTCAAGCTGGGTGAAAACTTGGAAAGCATCAATGTTCTTTACATGGCACATGAAGCAATTACTTTTGTGCATATTTGTAAGTATAGAGGTCTAGGTAACAATAAGGAGGTAATGATTAAATATAAATATATGATACAAGTAAATGATTGACATTACCAATCATGAAACACATTTGAAATAAATTATTGGAATTTCTCATAAGGAAAATTTCAACAGGACCTCCATGAAATGTTCTCTCGAGTTCGTTAAAAATAAGTGTTCGAAATTTTTAAATATTCTTGGATATAGTGAATATAATATGCAGTGAGTGGTGTGTGGAGACTCTTGATTGACAATTCCATAAAGCAACGAATCTACATTCATATTTTGACTCCTCAATGAAGATCGTTCGACATTGTTATGAAAAGTAGTAACAGATTTCTTTTTAAGTGAGCCATCTCAATGCGGCAGATATGATTATGATATGGTCATGAGAATCGCCGTCACGCACCCTCGATGTCCCCTGCTTTTACCGCATTTGCATACCTCATTGAGGTGCGCTTCCCGGTTTCATTCCTTGTCCGCGATCATTAGAGATGCAAATTTTTTACTTACCATAGCACTAGCATGAACACGCAAGAGAAGGTTCGGAGACACTCTAACAAACCATCGTTTAATATCCACTTGAATCTCTAGTAAGTACGATTCTTCGTGTTTTCAGACGTTGAAGACATCTGTTTTTTGTTGGATTTTTTTATGGCAATGCATAAATTTAGGAGATATTTTATCTTTGTCGTTATTGGACAGGCTTGACATTTTGTTTGTTCAACTTGCAAAGCTTGTTAGGGTGGTGAATGTAAAAAATGATTATTTACGACTTCATATGCAAAGCTGGAGATATTTATGCCTCCATATATCTGGGATATATTGGTTTGGAGAATGATGTGTGTTGCGAGATTGGCACAATCAAAGAACAATGATCTTAATATGATATTGTTACGCTTGTGGTTTAGAAAGATGTTTCAATTAATTTGCGTGCAAGCTTCCCTCCAGCGCGAGAGTTGCTGCAGTACGCGCGCCCTCAAGGGCCGGAGGGCGCGTGTATGATGTGAGTTTTGCGGCCTCGTATTGTTCCAAATTGAGAGTGTCGATGCAGTTATATTTTCACTGTGGTTAACTCCTAATTAAATGTGGTTTATGGAATTTTTAGCAGCAGATAAAGTTGTTTTATTCTAAAAAATATTTATAAAATGCTGATTATGATTCTTTATACAACCATCACATTTTGAAATTGATTGAATCGTCTGTTTTCTATCTCCCGTATCCCGTGTCCCGTATCCCAGCCAGACTGGGACACTCAGGGTAGCGCTGCTGGGTTGGGGCATACGGGAGTGGTGGGCGTTCGTGGCCCGGAGCGTGTTTGCCGACGTCGGGCGGCGGCTGCAATATGGCAAGCGTGATCGGCATCTACGTTTGCTTACCACGTAGCGCGTCGGTCGGGTGTGCTTGCTCAGCGTGAATAAATGATGACCGCGACAATGCGCGGGCGAAATTAGTTTTTGAATAATTCCTGGATCGTTATCTCGCTCGACCTCCTCCATGCGCAGGAGAGCCGCGCAGCTTCCTAGCCTCGCGATCTTTGTTTGATCTATTCCACTCCCGAAACCAGACGGTAGAAACCAAGCCCGAACCACTTTCCACTTTTCGCGATGTTGTCTCTAAAAGTAATTTCCTACGTGCATAAACTTGGAGTGGATTGTTTTTGTTTCCATTTATTAACCTCCTTCAGACAAGCCAGCTTTTTCTCACTCATTACCAACGAATTGGTAGCGTGACTTTGGCATCCCGCTGAGAGTCGTGAACTCTTCGCCTCTCGGCTCAAGCACGCTCGTCTTCGGGGTGCGTTAAACAAAGTAGTCGCGTCCGTTAAGCTCTCATTGCGCAATGACTTCGGTGCGTCTCGCGAATTCAAAAGGTGCACGGAAGTAAATCTCTGATTTCTTTCAGCGATGCCCCCGGCCGCGAGTGCTTTCTTCGGGCGGGCATAATGATGGCGTGCGGCGCGTCAAGCCTATTATTATTATTTATTGTGATCATGCCTGTGTTCGAGTGTGTTTTGGCAAAGCGCGCGCGCCCTGTGGGTCCCGAGTGCGCCCCGCCGGAAGTGGGTAGTGGCGCTGCGACATGGCATGTGAAAGAATCCGGAGCACCGGGATAGTGAAGACAATCCGCACTCGGGAGTCAATGGAATCAATGCGCCTGCGAAACGCGTGATTGCGAGAGTCAGATAGACTCAAAAGAAACGCCAAGTCGCATTGTCGTTAACATCAGCAACCGTTAACTGAAACGGCGAAAAAACCGCTCCTTGTTTTTATTTTCTTCCAGTGTGCGCTTCCGTATACTCTGTGGAGAGCTGAACATTTAACGGGATATTCATTCCTTACAACTACAATGTAATCACTGTCCAACTCATTACATCTAAGTTCATGTACATGTACATTACAAATTACAATTCATAATTAAGTATTATGCATAAAACATAATCTTTCCACAATTATATCTGATGGGAAAAGGTAGTTGAAGATTTCAGAGAGTCGAAACTTTCTAGAGCAAATTGTTTAAAAATTGTTTTAACTTCATTTTGTTATAGCAATTTAATCTCAATACAATTTTTCCTACGAAATTAGTATTGCTACATTGAGAATTGAATGCCTACTACATTGCATTCAATTTCGAAAGTCTAATCAAGACGACTAGTCAAATTATAAACAAACTTTACTTTAGAGCCCATTAAATCATTACATATGATTCCCAAGTCGTTTTTCCTTAGAAACAAGTAGTTGCTAGCCAATGAATGGCACATAAAAGAATATTTGCTATTTCAAATTTTTAATTCTAGGAACACAAATCTTAATTCAACATTACGGCCGCAATAAAACGATATCTTTAATCAAACAACGACTCTCGCTGAATATTGCAGCTGGTGCAATACTCAACTATACCACACTATATGACATCTGCCTTGCAATACAATAATAAACGAACATTTTTTCAAGCACCTCGCGTACTGATTGTTTCACTCATATAAATTATACAATTCCGATTATCGTTTCGAGAGTGAATAGTCCATATTGGAGTTGAAGCAGTACTTATAAATTCTTTTCTCTGTATCCCATGCCGAACAGTGAAAACAAGGGATGTAGAGAAGTATATTTTACAGATTGTTTAATTAATGATTTGTTTATCTTAAAAGTAACTCAATGACTTTTATCAACTAGAAAATCGTAAAATATTCACACTTGTCTCTTAAATATCCCTGGCACTTTGAATGCTTGAGAAAGATAAGCGTGTGAAACATTCCAACTGGGAAGCAGTCGGAACTTTTTATCTCCAATTCTACCACCCAAACGTCCCCAACGCGATAAGTAAGTACTACTGATTAATTGATGCTAATTTGTGGTTTGAGAAGCACTGTTCTTCGAACATTATCTTTTTATGCAGAAAAAATCTACTCCTAGTACGTATGTTGAGACTTTTGCGGATTCACACCGTAATTTTGCAGCATTGTGTGTCGGTACCATCACTACCATCATTTTCACCACAAAACTCCACATCTACGACATTGGTTTACGAGAATAAGATAGGAATAATGTAGATAAATTGAATTATTGTGGTAACGATGCAAGATTTAGCGCCTTACCTTTTTTTACCATTTTCGTCAGGTAACTAATTCGAACAGGTAGCCAAACTCACTTGCTGATTCACAAGCATGTAAACATTGTCACGCATGGTCATGCACCCTTTTAAAGCTCAAGGGTTAACTATTTTAATTTCCGCAATGCAGATATGTCTGATTGCTTCTTTTCATGGCATCAGCCCAAAGGCGTGAAGGTTAAAAAGAGGTAAAAACCTTTAAAAACGTAAAAATATTCGAACGTACTTATTGAGTAAAAAATATATTACAAAATAAGTGGGTACAAAGGAGGGATGATACACCCTAATAATAGTTGCGACTGGCAAAGAGGGTGACACTCTTCACCATTGGCGTCAAAATTGGGTAGAATGCTTAAAACGGCATGAAACCAGTGAAAGTTGTTGTAACGTAATAATAACGGTAAAGATACCTAATTCTGGAAGTGCGGAAGTAAAGAGGTGAAGCAGGTAATCCAATAGGAAAAATCTAAAAAAAAAAAAATGGGAAAGGAGTTGAAATACAATTAAATTGAATAATAGAATCGTCATGATTTTGACACTTTTGGGCTTTGGTAGAAATAAAAAATAGCGTTTGACCACAAATTTTACGCCAGAGTTTCCGAGGTTCACACGGTGAAAAAGTCGCAAAGCAAAATTACCGGCAATGTGGAGAATTAAGATTCACAGAAGTGAAGTGAATACTGGATTTTGAAAATTTGACTGAATGGCCTCGTTTTAAGGGATTATCACCATGATGACAGTTTTTAACGGTTTAGAATAGGTGAATTGGAGTTGCGTTGCAATCCAATGTTGGAAGAGAGTGTGAGATCATTTTAAGGTCATTTAAATGCAAGGCGATGGTGTCGGTGGCGGATGCCCAGGTCCCAGAAGCGTTTTACATTTTAAGAGTTCTTAAAATCGGCGTGGCGAGTTTACGAGAACGTTTTAGATAAGACATACGGACGCATACACATGGTCATCCATTTTCCAATCCTATTGTAGACCCATATCCGAACGCAGCACCAGCGGCGCTTATCTCGTCGCGATTCCATTCTGCGACGTCAATTCGCGCACGTTGGCCCCTTTGAACTAGTCGTTTACGTTTTAAAGCGCACTTACCCCGCGCACTAGCGATAACGGCTGCCGCCTCGCCGGACGGAGTGGCTATTTATAGTTTTCCGAGGGTGGCTTACACCCCGTTCAATTGCTGCCCATTACGCGTTCGGTCCGCTCACACATAAATCCAGCGGAAAGAATGCCTACCGAAAAAGCGCCTAAAAAGCGTTAAACTTTGCAAACTTTCGCAGAAGCCGAACATGATACCAGACCGTAAATGTGTATCACTCCATTGTTCTGACAGATGATCTTCTCTTCTCGGCTCGAATATAATTTGAAACATTTTGAAGGCACCAGATCGTCTGTCGTTCAGAGAATTTTCAATTTCTGGATCGGAAGGATGAATGGAAGCGCAAAAGTAGCACTTTAGAGGATAGCCGGTGTGGGCGCTTAGACAGAAGGTGGCAAATGAAAAGTCGCCACCGCCGCAACCAGTCGCAGCGTGCGTGAATGGAAACACCACCGAGGGTGTCGCAAATTGAATTTCTCGGAGCGCGCTGAAGTTTGCAGGCACGTCGGCGGCGTACAAAAAGCGCGCCAGCAGGAAAAGGGAAAGTCAAAAGAGAGTATACGGACCACGTAAAGGCTAGACATCCCGCCGATTTTATAATTACAGTTTTCGCACGTAATTCAATGGTACAAATGAATTTATTATAGTAAATTCTTCAGAATCTTGATTGCATCGGCGTGATGAGCTTGTCTTTCGGAGTATGTGATCAAATACTACCAAAAAAGAATAAAACAATTCAGACCCGTTACTATTAGTGCCGATTTTATCATTCAAAAGCACTGCGATTAGATTAAGAAATCATTGTAATGCTCTCCTGAGATCAAAAAAAATAGAAGGGTCAAACCTCTAGCCATTTTATTTTTATTGTCATCGTCTTTAAGTGCAGTAGATAATAGCAATCACAATTTAAATTAATTATCATTTAATCTTTCTTTTGCTATATAACGCGTTTTTCACATAAAAAAAATCACAAATTAAAGAGAAGCAAGAGAGAAAATGCAAGCAAATTCGAATTCCAGTATTATGTTAGATATTTTCTGTTCATAGAACACTGCAAAGTTTCATTCAGAAACTCTCAATTGTAATATTACCTTTGGCACAAATGACCTTTCTAACCATATCTGTCGCTTGTTTGAAAAACCGCAAATTTGGGGCAAGAACTTTGTGCGTGAATAAAACAATTCCAATTGACAATGTGTACATAAAGCTAATCTAACAAGCATTGAAGTTAAACAAACTTTTTATTCGGGTGCGATAATTTGAATGAAACTTATGAATCAAAACACTGTCTTCCAAGTGCACAGTTAGTACATGCCGCACTCCGAAGACGTGTTCGAGCGGCGGCATACACCGCCGTTAGCTTCCTGCCTTCCCCAGCCGGTTCCGGTTTAGCTGACAGCCCTATTTCCGCCCCATCCAATCGTGCCGGCTGCCGCGCGCCGCACAACGACGACTCGATAAATGTAAAGTGGTTGCGCTCCCGTTTTCCGCGACATACACTGGCGTACCATGTTTGAGCCGACAGAAGACGTTTGGGGTATGTTCGCTGGAAATAACACCTATTATGAGTATATCCTTACAACTGTCTTCTGTCTTGTCGGCGAAGAATACGTTTAACGTTATCACTGCAAATTTTATGCAGCATAATAATTCTAAATCCTAACATAACATAGTAGTGAATTTTTAAATTGATTGCGATTGTTGCTCTTAATCCTAATTTGCGATTGAATAGTTCCGATTCTTGCCAGGTATGATATGTGTATAATCGATATAATGTATTTATAAATTATGCATAATATTGAATTGATCGTGGAGATGTTAGAAGTCGATTCGTCAGTTTTCAAACCTACTTGTCACCCATGTTATGTTTAGATTAAGAAGGTAGGAAGAGGTAACGTCGATAACCTTGCAGGTAGCCACATCACTACTAACCACCAATAATCCTTGATAAACTGCACACAAAACATGTTGAATAATTTATGAGTCAATTATGATTTCATAACTCCAGTATATTTGTATCGAGTATTCCTTGACTAAAAACTTGGTCGAAATTCTGGGAACTATATCAAATTGAAATATCTGGCAGTGATGTGCGTTATGCCAGTGAGGCGTTTGTGCAATTCGCAACCGAGCGCGCGACCGCCCCCGGTCAGTATTAGCCACTTGCATATCACACAATGCCGTCGATATACCGGTATGTAGTACCGGTGACGCTCAAAAATGAATCCAATATACCACTCCGCGCGCACCGGGCGCAACGGTGCCGGTCAGCCGCTGTCCGGGCGAGATAGTCCAGCCCGGACAGCGACGGAGCGTGTCCACCTCCCCAGCCAACAAAGCCCCAAATCGAGCAACTGACAAAGACAGGCGGGCGCGAACTTTCCGACTTTCAGCATCCGGGCACGAGTTCGGCAGTTCGCGTTGTGGCACTTCAAACGACTGCACCACCACCCTGCGCGCCGCTCCGCGCGCCACCCCCATTCAATTTCATCCTGCAGACAAACGCTGAAATGTGGTTGTGCCGGAGTCCGGTTAGACTTTTCAATTGACTATATTTCCCGTTTTCCGCCCGGCGCACTTCCCGGTTTGACAAGGCGGGCGCCGGCGATGCCTATGAAGTTCAACAGGCGAGACGCATAATGGTCAAGTGCGAGGAGGACGGTGGTGGGTATGAAAATCCAGCAGCGAGCAAATTAACCGCCAATGCTTTTAAACACTGGTTATGCGTGGTAATGATTGTTACATACGGTATATGCCATTTAAATCGTGTTTTGGAAAATGCTTATATTAAGTATTTTTATCTTTTTACAATAATATCTATGTTAGACAAAATAAAATTTATTATCATATTACTTTTTAGAGAACCACTCATTAAAAACTATTACCGCAAAGCAATCATGGATATTTTAATCAAACTTCAAATGAACCGCTCAGTAATAATAATAATATAATGAATTCGAATGTCACATTGGCCACCTGAAACTAAATAAAATATACTTGATTGCTTCTAAGCCAAGAAAGGCGATAGAATATTGTTTTACTCCCATTTTACAAGCACTACTACAGAATTGTTGTTACTCGTTAAAAAGCCATGTGCAATATGATGACGAGTATATTTGTTGGAGATACTCTTTTATAGTATAATCATCTATTTGTCATTGAAACTAAATGTTAAACATAAAATCGAAATACCCGGAGAAACCTATTCCACAACTTCTGCATTTCCTCTGTCACTCCATTGTGGTAGGTAGTGTGTCATCATTATACACCTGCATCATATCAGTGGTATCACATTTGCGAGAAATTGATTCATCATACGGCTGCTGGCAGCTCATGAAGTCATGCAAATATGACTAACCAATGTAATATCGTTCTGGTGCCTTGTGCAGCGCGCGCTCGGCGAGGGGACGCGCACCGTAACGGATGATAAAACACGTTTGTCGATCGGGCCCGGGATCGGCGGGCGACATTACAGCACTACATTACAATATGAATCTGGTGCAAACGTGCGACATAATAAAGCGAGTGATTTTTCACGCCGCGAACTATTATCGCGTGTGTCACTACCTTTTGCCGGGCAGACTGTCAGTGCGTCTCGTGCACGCGCGCGAAAGTGTAAAATTCACGCATTCGCGAAGGGGCGAGCTGTGAAGGGTAATTTGCCCCTCGTCGGGGCAGTAATCCCGCTGGCAGTCTATAAGCAGTCGGCGGCGTTGGCGTTCACTTCTGCGACACGTGCCTCCTGATGTGTCACTGTTACATTCAGAAGACAAAAATTCTAACCGCAGGGGACGAAACTGCGAATGAAACTGCGTTGCAAATTGAGAATTGTCAAATTTATGATATAAAATTTCTGTCACTAAATAACAATCAAATGAGATGTTAATATTAAAGTGTACTGCACACCTGCAAACCAATAATTCCTTTTCCTGATTTACGCATTTAGTAGCATTCTTAACAACAACAGAATGAATTAACGTGTATTCTCTATTAAAATCCGGCATTGATAAAAAACACAATCAGTTTAATTTACTTCCAAGAGACGATTTAATTCCCATTGAAACAAAAGAAGAATCGTGAATTCCGTAAAAGGCATGGCACAAATTTAATTTATTATACGCGTTTTTATAATTTGGGAAAATGTAGTAATTTGCAGTTATCTTGGTCTATCTTTGGCAGTGACCAAATATTAAAGAAAGTTTACCATAAAGAAAGCAAATCTCAGTTTGTAATAATTTTTGATAAGCAAATAGATATACTTATAGTTCACACTTTTTCCCGTTCCAAAATAAAATTATCTGATAAAAATTGCTCTATGGCATAGATTTAATTTAATCTTTAGAAGACTACGTAGTTACCTTTATCATGAATATCATAAATCAATATACATAGAATTATTATGGCCCCACACTTTGAGTGAACTAGGTGAAAATGTCCGCACCTGGAAAGACACTAAATGTTTGCAAAAATAATTTCTCTTCACATCTATCGTATGAAGGAAGGTTCAATTTATTCTGCCCTAGATCGAACCCTAATGTGACTACATCAAGCGTTTTAACTGTATACAACACTGAATCCACCCTTCTAATGACATCACGCATCACACACTGTAGACAATTGAATATTAACTGAACCTTTTAAATCAGTTTTGATTTTCTGGATCGAACTTTTTGCTAACAAAACTTAGATAGGTCAAACAATCAACATTAGATCCAGGACTAAACCTATGCTTGAAGATTCGCAAAGTAAAACTCTCTAAGATTTCAAATCGATTATCCATTTAGAAATTCGTTTATAGATAATTGATTTGACGGAAGACAGACCACCCCAACGTCCTTTCGACTTTTTGGGGGGTATTTTTATACACTAAAGCAAGTGACCAGGAATTTGTTTTACATTTTACTTTTGAAAATGTTAGAGTTTTGTCGCAAAATTTACTCGGATAACACCTTTTAAAGTTCCAGATTATTTTTCAATCCGAGTTCTTAGATATCAATACTTCCTTTCAGGACGCCTGCTCTCAAAAAGCTGTTATGCTCAGAATAATCTTTAAAGAAAAGTAGAATTGATTCCATGGAGATAATGAGATAGCAATTTAATGGTTTTAAAGAAATTCTAATATAGATTAAAAATTGTAACCATCTACTACTCTGAATCTTAGCCCTGTCAATTTGCCAACATGTCGTTGGTTTAGCAAGATAATAAATCACAATCTATCCTTACAAATTAAGCTGTTATTATTATTTAACATCTTTAATAGATTCCTTAACGTTTTTTATATTGCCATCACCGGATTATCCAGCCACACGGCAAACGTGTTCACTGACTGTCTAACATGATCACACCTTTGTAAGCTAGTGACGACAAAGCAAAGAAGGGTTGTCGAAAGGGGTGAACTTATTGTACCACAATGCCTTCCAATATGTCACGATGCCAATGTCATAAACACAAACACGACTGCTAGACAACTATAAACCTATGGAGTAAATTTAGAACATAAAGATAACAAATTATCTGCACCACAACACAAATGACAATTTATCCTTTAATTGATTTCAAGAGATGGAATCAAGTACATACTTGGTATGTCTTGTAATGTCAAATCACATCTTTTGGATTTTCCTATAATAAGAGAATTATAATACAATAGTATTTCATGAGAGAAATCTGAATCATAATTTAATAACCTCCTTGGAACAGAACTATCAAGATAAAACTTGTATGCTCAGCATCTGACAATCTCCTCAATTAGGGTTAAGACGCATATGTTTCCGGTGATTTTTGATTCGCATTGTCACATTACATCTGCCCGAGGAGACAAAAATAAGGATCATCCCACTTTGCGCATGGGGCGAACGCGCGCCTCGACGTTCCGTCATATTACACATCAAACACGCGGCCTTTTGTGTGAGCCACCTATACGTCTTCATTACATTGCTGCAATACACATTTTATTTATGGCGTTATCTGTGCCCGTGACGGTAACACACTGCACAGACCTAAACGGGTGCGCGACAAAGTATTGTTCGCATCGGAGCACGTGCCCGCTCGAGCATTGTGAGCCATGCGGCTGAAGGGATGGGATGGCAGGACGGGCCGATGCAAAACAAGCTTAAGTGGTGTCTATTAGCGAATAACAAGAAAATGTATGCATACATGCTGTTGTTGATGTAAAAAAGAAGAAAAAATAACTTATTACATTAATTAATACATCGTTGTTCGACACTCAAAATATATTGACGTATATAAAATTTCCTACTGGTTCAAATGGTGTCAATCGTTTTAACCTCAAGCAGAGTTCGACCCAAATTTGCGATTATTTCGAAGCACTCGAATAATACAGCTACACAGTAGCAAGTTTTTTGTAAATATATTTTCTTGGAACGATCTGTATATTGTATTGGAATGAGTAAATATGGTAATAATGCGTACTTGCAAAAGATGATGCAAAAGAAGACTGATGCAATAATAGGTTAGTTTGTTTCAATTAATAGCAGGGCCGTTTATTTTCTGGGTGATACAAAAAGATTGCAATGAAATTAAAAATCCGTGATAGTACACCAATGATTACACTGTGGAACAGCAAATTTCCGGTCGGGATGAGATTAACAGCATTCGATCAATCACAAATTTCTAAGGAAACGCGTGGGAATATTGTAAGACATATTCCCTTATAATTTGTAACAAAAAGATTGCTAGTTCCATCCTAAAACTATTGTGAATAATTACTCATATGTGTAATATATTTTTCTCTAAATATGTTTTAAAATGTCTCCACATTTGGGCATGAAAGCAAGTCAGTTCCTCCCGTCCAATTGACATTTTTTCCTCCTAAGAAACTGAATGATTCAGAACTTTCGGAGTTTTTCCGAGACGCAGTAAAGCAGGCTAATAGTGGTTTGCACTTAAATACTGCACGGCTTCGAGAAAGCAGCAGATAAAATACGCTGTTTGGCTGGGCGAGGGCATCTGAGCGAAAAGCCACATAAAAATCGACTCAGCTCACAAAAAGAGACATCGGCAAGCGCACGAGCGTAACGCTCGCATCGCAGTTCTCTCACGTTCGCCGCGCGCCTCGCTAAGTGTGAACTCTTGTCGCGTTTATTCATCGATTCGCGCACCGCCGCTGCCGCTGCCGCTGCCGCTGCCGCAGCCGCCGCCCCGTAGCTATCCTCCCTCGCCGTGCGGGATGTCAACATGGCTGGCTACGAGTGCTTCTGAAGGGTGCCGATTATGGACATTATCACTTTATCACCCAAGTGGAGGCTCTAAAGACCTGACGGGGTTAAAACATCCTGCCAGAGGGTGAATTACAAGTTAATCTTCCTCTCAGGCTATAAGTGAATTTCCTCCTGTTTCGGATACCGATTTACTTACTACAACAGCATATTATTACTCGTAATCAATTAACCTTACTTCTACAACATACTATCTTTGTTCACTATCTCGGGTTATGCAGTTATATGATTAAAACCGTTTGAATTATCCCACTGAATGACACTCCAGATTTAATTTTCCAATTTACCGCCCCTCCAACAATACACAATGTCCCGATTGAGATAAGATAGAACAGTTCACGCTTAAGCAATCCGCCACCTTGTTATTGGTAGGGTGATAATGACTTGTAATGGCAGATAATGATAGATAACACTCACCGACCGCAACATGCCTGATGACCTCTGATAGCAATCGTAACACAGACAACATGCAAACTCGCATGGAAATAACTGCCTCGCCCAAAATCCACACTTTAATTCACGTTACGTGTTCCAGAAGCTAACACGATAAGCAAATGCTCTGCATGCATAATGCCTCTCCAATTAATTGGTGTCTGCTGGAGACAACTTAAAATTTCATCTTCGCATTAATCTCAAGAGTAACTTGAGAATCTCCACAATGATGCCAGCCACTGATACCCAAAACGCTCTTTTAACCTCTCCCAATCCAAGGCACAAAACATAATTAATCACTGTAGTAATCCGTCCAAGCCCTATTTCTATCTCCACAGTTGCCTCTAAAGGGAAAATTCGATTAAGTCATTAACGTTTTATTCATTCCTGCCACTGCTGATGTAGCCATCACCTCAGTGATTCGGGGTCTTCCATTCACGGCTTGACGCCGCGCCGTTGTTAATGGTACAACCGCAATGATCATCACTTCAGAAAGCGTCGAGAAAGCCATCACCGGCTCTCCTCACCAACACCCAGCAGCATTCATTCGCGTGGAATAATCGGGCAATATCAGATCGAGCATCCCGCAAGGCGCAAACGAGTGTCAGAAGATTTGCAAGATGCCAATGCCAGCAGCAGCACTGCCCTAACTCCCACGATCCTGCCGCAAGTGAAGCAGCAGGGTGGAATCCCGAAGGCCGTAAAGAGGACTAATAGTCGTTTCCACTTAAATGAAATCCAGTAATGTGGGGCGGTACAAAATCGCGGTGGATTTGTGGAAGAAGGAAGAGACCATAGAGCAGCGATAATATTCAATAAGATAATTTTTATGACAATCGAACATAGCAGGGTGTAAACTAAAAATTTATTAAAATGGGTCATCGAAATGAACGCTTGTAATACGAAACGTTATTTCATCTTCCCTGGATAGTTTGCAAAATTTACGTCGTCACTGGAGTCATCGTCATACATCGTCGACATAGAATTTGCATCAGCACTCTCAGTAGATGGCATTCGCTGGAAATACAGTTTCCTTCTACGGGTTGGTACTGAATCCCCATTGTGCGGAGATTTCGACTTCCTTCTGCGTCCAGATGCTGACTTTTCCCTATGCAGTGATTCTAACCTCCTCCCGCGCGGCAATACTGAATCACTTCCACACGGAGGAATCTTCATTTTCCTTCCAGCAGAAATCGATTCTCTCAGCTTAGATAACCTCGGCATTGGCTTCATTTTAGGTCGAATGGTAGTTGATGCATTTTTGCAAGTATTGCGGAGAATAGTGGCGTTAGTATTATACGATGGTTCAGATGCTTCATTTTCAGATACGTCCACTGCGTCCGAGCGAATGGATTGATCAGAATTTCCTGCGCCGTTAGTTAAATCCAATGGCTGAGAACGCGTAGGTCCTAAGGTAATCTGGCTATTCTCGGAGCATGTTCCAATTTGATACGATCTATTTCCCCAATACTGTACTACCCCGTTGGCCACTCCAAATTGAAGCGCTCTCTGTACAATCCTACGTACCTGAGATGGACGTGGGTTCGAATTTGTGATCCATTTCAGCGAATCCTCAACCGCCTCCTGACGAGATCGCAAGCGTCCCCAATTTCTCAAACGCGAGAACAGGCCAAAGACGTAGTTCCATTTCGAATTGGCAATAGGATCGGCATTGGTACTAGAACGTATGGCCACTACCTTTGTGGGTACAGGTGATCTCTTGCGTATCTTGTTCTTCACAGGTGCATGATCAGAGTCTGTTTTTGCGGTGCGTTTTTGAGGACGACCCATTTTGTTTCTTCCAAATAGGTATGAAATAAAATATACATGTCACTTGGGAAGGAAATTTGCTATTGACAAATTGTCATTGAATTAAGGAAGGCTGCCTAAGTTGCGCAATTCGTTGCACAATTTTTGTCATTTTGGGCATAGTTTTAAAACTGATCTTAATTTAATAGCGATGAGAAAGATTTGAAGTAATAAGCTCGTTTCAAAGCAATTTGTTCGCTTTGTAGAACGCGCCTGTATATTGTCTTATTGTCATTAATAAGTAAAGACCCTCAAAGACTCGAAAGTGTACAGTATGACACGCCAATAGCACCCCTTACGTAGCGGGAGGGTGAATTATGTCACATTATGTGTTCGCTGCGTTCGACGCTTCGAAACTTGTGTTCGAACACGTCGATGCGCAAAGTTCAAACAGTACGTAATCGGTTGCGAACGGTAGGCCGCCCACTCGCGAGACCTAAAGTATGATATGATATGTTTGCTAATAATTGCGCGGCATTAGGGATGTGCCAGCGTCACCCCACGGGAATGCCTGCCTTCCCCTCAATGCAAGTGCGGCGCGCGACATATTTTCGTATTTTTAGAGCGATTAACTCATTTTTTATTAGATTGCGAGGCGAGTCCGCATTGGCAATATAAACAAGGAAGACAAACAATGACTAAAGCGATATTACGAATTTCCCACTTCGTAACGCCGTGGAAATTCTTTGAAGGCACGTGGGTAGAGATAAGCGCATGGCGGTGTCGTCTCGAACATGTGTCGATGATTTATCGAGTTGTGCAAAGTTTGTGATTCTTCCGCACTTGCGAGCAATTGCACCAGCACGCTTATTTTCGTTTTCATTTTCGTTTTCGCGTCGCCCCCGCGCCGCATGACTATCAATTTGTCGTAAATCTCGTCGTCTTCGGCAGAAATAGAAACACCGATTTGCGTGCATCAAATTCGACGGGCGTCGAATTCGCTTGGCGCGCAACGCGCACAACATTTGTCTTTGTTTCCGGTCTAATTTTAAATGCGTGTCTAACGACCGCGACGAATCGAACGAAGCCCCGTTGGCGCGGCAAGCGCTCTCGAGATCCCAAACCAAAATTAATATCAATCGATACCTCCGCGACACGCATACGCGTCGCGCGCTGAAAAACGAAAATACGACACGACGAACAACGCACGCTGTTAAAGCAGAGCTCGCGAGTGAGTTATTAATTATAGCTGCTTTCTTCGCACAATGCATTCCTTCATATTTTCCTCCCATTCCATAGCATTTTTTCGGCCACACTCAATTTGGTGAGAAACGCGCACTTTATTTCATCCCGTAAAACAGTTCAAAACTGATGTTCTCTGTTCTCGATGTGATATTTGTAGTTCGCTGTTGAGAGCAGTCGAGAAAATCCCCCCATGCCCACGACTACGCACGTATAGACACAAGCAAGGAAATGTCACCCTCACAAGAAATCGCTAAATAAAAGACGGCGAATATCTGAAAGCTATCACATCTTTATATCTGTTGCAAAGTGGGACATCCAGTTAGGCGGCAGATCGTTGCGTGTTTTTAGGAGATTCTGGGGATTAACACCCTTCCCGACTGGGGCAAGCGTGCACACCAAAGGAGCCGCCGCTTTTCGGCATGCGAACGAACGATACCGCGATGATGCGGTCGGCGGTTATTGCCGTGGTGGTGCGTGGTGGTGCATGGTGGTGCGTGTCCGAAAGAGGATTATTGGAGCTTACAAAAAGCTTGAGAGAACGTGGTCCCTGCAGCCGTGCTCCCGAGCGGTAATTAAAATCGGCTGCAATCGAAGTAATAAATTGATTATCTGAGAACACCGACATACTTGGCCGATAGAACAAACAGCATTTAACTTAACTATCGTGCGAAAAGCCTCATTGATAACACGAGCGGATTCTTGAGAATCTGTGAAATCTCAACAGCATGAGTCCTCGTTGACTTAGCAGTCCTCGTAATGCGCGTGAAGATGACTGCCCAAGTTTATTACTATTTGTTTTGTAAGCGATCTCGTTAGGTACGTGGCGAGTGCAGCCGCAGCGCCTACGCCGCAGAAGGCCATAACATCCCAGAGTCTCGAGTGGAACTAATGTGCGGAGAGGAGAGCAATAACACAACAGCCCAAATGCTTTGCTATACTAAATAAAAATTTTGAAACTGATGCCAGATGCAAGACTATTAATTATTTATTTCAATTAATAAATTATAATTAATGCAAGGGAAAATTAATTTGTCTTTTCAATATATGGAAAGGGTGTCAAAATCTGACCTAAGTATGTCAATAAAAATTAAGCAGTAACAGAAGAAGCTCAGTAAGCTTATACTTAAAATTAAACAATTTATTACATTTTCAAAATCATTTCTAACAAGAAAATATGAATGAATGAACAAACAAAAATCGTACAATCAGGCCAATTTGGGGAACTGGTTCCTTACCAAAGGGACCAAAGCAGGTAAACGGCATGTCCTACAGGTCTGGATTTTATCCAATTCTAATTGTTGATGGTCATACAGCTAATCTGTTGTTACTTAAGAAAGAGTGAAATATAGACCTGCCAATGACAGACCTTAATATGCACATGTCAAAATAATAATTTACTTATAATTAAATTAATGCAATAAGTCAGTTGTAATGCGGCGGGTCGCTATATACATGGCTCGACCAACCCTAAACCCCCAAATCCAAACCAGTCCAAGCCCCCAAAACCCAAACCTCCAAATAGGTTGAGCGCCCCAAACCGAAGTAAGTAACCAGTGAAACCAATTTCAATCTCAGCGTACGCATACTTACTCTTATTTGAAAAATGTTAAAAAATTATCAACATCAAACATCAACGGCCTACTACAAGTCAGTAATTCCGAAAGCCGGGAGAACCGTGGCACGTACAGTCCGTGCAGTAATTCAGAAATATTTTTGAGAGATGCATCGACTTTAAATTGCTCTAATTTTTTCAAAACAAAAAAAACTGCGTTAGCAATGGCAATACCCATGACATGTATCAATTGTTGTCATCTGAACGTAAACTTTAAAATTTCCCTTCTTCTAAATCGTTCCGGAGTTTCACATTGAAATTAAAATCAATCACAATGAGTCGAACTGATAAGAAACTCAAATCCAAGCAGAAGCTGGAAACTAGAGTACGAAGCTGGAGCAGGGTTCTCAAGCGAAGGCACAGGCAAACCAGGCGTGATTATGACTGGCTGTATGTTTTGGAATTTATCTCCCAGTTGAAAAACAGCACGCCATCCACGTATACGATAGAAAATGCAGCGCAGGCAGAGCCAACCGAACAGCTACCACCCCAGGATATGCCGCGACCATCGCAGATTCGTAAGATTGTGAGAAAAGCTCTGCGATACGGCATTTCAAACGGGATGGTCAAATATAGTGGAGATAAGCATTTCGTCCTAAATAATCCGCATGATCATCTGTAAAGGACCCATCTAGACCCATCCCGTACCTATAACCTATCAGACGACCACTTATTCCTTATGTTTGACTTATACAAAAATGATTAAATTTATGTTCGCAATGTTTGATTACACCATGAAATTAAAGATGTTGGTATGATGATGAATGAAACAAAATTTATAAAACAATGCTGTGTTTTTGTGCGGCTCTTTATTTTCAAGTATTACTTTTCTGATGCCAGACCTAGCGGGTGCTCATTGAGATCATTGAGATTGAGACCAAATAAACATAAATGGTTAGAATAGAGTATATTTTGACAACGATTTGGTATTTTCTATTTATTTTCTTCAGAATCATATGTATCATTGACTATGATTACCATGCGGTTAACAGTTATAATTGAACCTGAAGAAAAAATATTATTTGGAACAAAATTGTTAAGATTGTTAAGTAACTTTTTAATGTGTCCATTATGTTGCTCAAAGCCTTTCAGCAGTCTAAAATGTAAGTAAGTATAGAATAGTAGTAGTTGGATCATCTGATTATCGATGAATTTTGATTGATATTTACAAAAAAAAAAAAAAAACAAAAAAAAATTTCAAATTAAGTAAAACTGTTGATATGTTGAATGATTTTTTGTTTGAAGAATTGAATTGAATTAGTGATTACAGAAGACATCTTCAGTCCTTTCAGTTCTTTTCAGGAATATCTTTATTATTGCCTAAGTACGCAAAGTATGATTTAAGCAAATTAGCACATAGTATCGATTGGCAGGCAAAGAAGCCCATCGTATGATTATGTGATTGTTTCGGAAACGAGGCAGCACTGAAAATTATTTCCTTCCTATCTACGAGTCGGCCGAGAATAGAATCTAATTAGAGACAAAACTTGAAAACACCGCGCGTAGAAGCGGGAATTCGGAAAATTGCAGCGGCGACGTCGATTGATCTCAGACACGCAAGCCGAAAGCAATCACCAACCAGCCGCCTCCTCCTAATAACAAGTCGATTCCACCCCATCGCCAAAGTGGTGCTTCACCCCATCAGCGCAAACATGACATGATATCGCACGATATCACCGGAGCGGCGCGCGGCGTGTCGACGGGACCCAACGCCTTGATTGACTTTCTAATTGTCTCCGTTCAATTACATCTTCAGGTCGCGCACAGCACGCTCGTATCGAACAAACACGCGATTTAATTGAAACCTGTCGAAAAGTCATACTGGAAGTCCTCAAGTGCGACTGGGCTACTACTGGAATCTAATGTGCATCCTAATTCGTAATTAGCGCAAGCTGTCTCCGAGCGGGGTAATTTACACTCAGCGTCGCCATCAATTGTTTCCATTGCGCCTTCGTCGGCGGCGGCATGACGCTGCGACGTCGGCTGCCGGCGTTAAGATCATCGTAAACTCAGCGACATTCGGCGCCCCCAACGCCCGGGGACAATTAAAGTCACAATGTCGCGATTATCGCACGACTTTATTATGACTTTACGGATCTTTACGATGACAGCGATACAATTGAAATTGAAGACGCGAACAATTAGCGCAGAGGCGGCACTACTCCCGCTCCTGCTGGGACAATTCGCGACAAGTGCGGACACTTTACGAGAGCGAGCTGCGCGATGCCCGCGCGCATATTTCGCCGACGTGCTGAATTTTAATTTTGCCCGTCGTTTCATTTTTGGAACTTTCTTAATTTCGAAGGATATTAACTTCGATAAACTGTCTTTTCGCAGCAGCTTTTCACAGCGTAAATTAACGTTCATTCACTTAAACGAATGCTCGGAAATCAGTGAGTGAATTCTAATTTTTATTTTCCATTGAGCAACTAAAATACACCAGGTATGGTAATAAATATGGCACCTCATTATATAGTGTTTATGTAATATGGAAATGTTAATGAAAAGCCAAAACGCAAAAATAAGACAGCCGTAATTACATTTTAATAATTTTATTTAATGGCTGTAAAGTATTAGAAAAATACTGTTTTATTCATTAACGTACATAATTTCATTTTTACCTGTTAGTTTGGAACGTTAATATTATTATTATTATTATTGTGGCTCTCCCAATCCTGCGGATCCTGCAGAGTATTGCTACCAAACTGGACTTTAAATCCTTCACCATTCTTCACTTATTTTTGGAAAATTAATATTAATCTAAAATTCTTAAAGTACTTACGTCAACACCAATTAAAATGAACTGATAAAACTTGGAAATCAATGTAGGATGAAAATCCCAAACTTTCTTCTTAATAATTTGGGATAATTAAAAACAGTAAATCCCTATTCAACAAATGCAAGGGGTTAAGTTGAAACAAAATTCGCAACCAAATGCAATTATAATTAAATAATAATTATTAGATGCAGAGAAAACAGTATTTTTTAGAAACACAATTTCTTATTTCCAGGTTGAAAATAAGTAATAAGTAGTAATAGTCGTAGTAATTATAAGGAATAAATGTACTGTACCTAATAGTATGATAAAGCGGTAGAAGTCGTTTGTTTCTACTAGAATTTTATAAATTTATATTCTCGTTACATTATTCTACTTAAAGTATTACGTCAAAATCAGTTTTCAGTACTTCGCGGCCCTCAGGATTAAACATAACAGGTACAATTGTAATAAGTTTCAATCTTTGTAGGTGGTTTAAGGAAGCACAGAAAAAAAATCAATGCGTGAGCTTAAAGCTTAGAGGCGCATTTCGTGCGTTAAATAATAAAGCGCAAGCCTCGCATTATCGTCCAGGATTTATCGATGAAACGAGACGCAAACGCAAAGAAATAATAAAGCAACGTCGCAGGAGAGCGAATTCCCTCGCCTGGCAGCAGAGCGTAATTCTTCATAATTTTTTACAATCTCCACCGCTGACCTACTCGACCTACTCCAGCGCTCGGCAGCCAACCGGCGATTCGATGTCCTTGCCGAGCGGCCGCCTTTATCATTGGCAGTTTATCAAAGCGGTGCTGGTCCGGTAGGCAAATTAAGGCAATATATTAATATGAGCTATAAAAATGTGCACGAGCGCCCGCCTCGCACGACACTTGCAAGAGCCCGCGAGAAATCAGTGCAGAAATAACCAGAAATTCACATGACGATGATAAAGTGGACTGATAACGCGGATTGTCATTAAATTTTCTTGCGCATCTAGCAATGCAGCGTGTGCTTTCGTGCTGGTGGCAGCGCGATATCATCAGCCAGGGCGTGAAAAGGCGCTCGGTGACCCCCAGCCCTCGGGCGTCTTTAATGATAAGACGCGAAGGACACGACACGCGTCTCGAACATGCAATCTAGTCATCCGCACTCACGCGATCTTCCTTTTGGCCTCTTGGCCGGCGTTGGGGGCGGTTGTCACACACTTGCAGCCGTAATTACCACAACGTATTAATACGGAAAGGCATGCGAATATGCGAGCGCCCCGCCGGAGGGCAAATGACAATAAGATACGACGATAAGACTACGAAATCCTTGAGCCGCTCGCACCGCCGCCACCACCACACCGCGGCATTTTATCGCCGTCACAGGTGAGGCGGCCAGTAGCATGTCTCGCATGTACCGTGATTTACGAGCGGGACGCCGCCTTGTAATAATGCTGCTGACCAGTGGTCGTTGCCGCCGCCCGCACGTGTGGCTGCGTGACTCGCCAGCGCGCACGGATTGAAAAATTCAATAATCTTATGACACTCGAATGCGCAGACCGCAGGAAGGCATCTCTGGAAACAAAGAAGCGAAGCGAGAGACTTTTTGCGTCGCGTTCGTTTCCCTGCTCTTTTCTTCTGACTCGGCGTGTTTTGTTGGCTCGACCAACAACCGCGGCGTGGCGTATCGGCAATGCAATGCAATGCAATGCAATGCAATGCAATGCAATGCGGGCATCGCGCGCGTTATGCTTATAAGGTTTCCTCCTTCAACTAGGGCTCGGCGCTCGCGGGACGTGTCTTTTGTGTAAACATTCGTTCCTCATCTTTTGTTTCGACTTCCCAGGCCGGCGCGAGGCGACTTCGCACTGGGCTTGGCTACTAGAATGGCAGCGAGCTTTCAAGCGCTCCGCGTGGTTATTTTACGTTTCGTTACGTGAATGCACAGGACGGCTCGCGAAAACATCGCATTGTTTTGTCGCGGACAGCCGGACGCGCGAGGCGATCAACTTGCTTCTAAAGACTAGCAGAGACACATTTATTTGCACTGTGTGCATTCCGTTTTCAGTTAAGTTCTTGCAACTGCTGGGAATAATAGTTCACGATTGCCATTCTAACTCTTTTCACATCCTATTCTTGATTCATTTGATTCATCAATCTAGAGGACACCGATTTAGTTTTTTATTATACATTAACATATCAGTTCTTATTACTATACAAAGCATTCAATGCATGCAAAATATTATTCTTGTTTTGGTTGGATAATGATAACTAAATCATTTTTCCTCTTCAGCAATATTTCCAATCCGCAGAACAACTGTAATTGAATATCATACGATTCTATGAAAGGCGCAAATCCAACCAGAATTTTCTCCCAATTTGAGAAGAGCAGACAAAGTTTATTTCTATTTTTGTTTTTGCAATTATTGGATTAATCTAAAACTCACCTAAATAACTCGCAATGCTTATTGTGTTTTCCTTCTATTTTTAGGTTTCACTTTACATAATTTATTCTGAATAATCCCTAAAATGCAAAGGCCTAACTACAATTTTTTTTCTTTCCTCTGACGAGAGCAGCAAAGCGTTGCCACAATTCCAAGAATTGATAATTTTAAGTCATGGTTTTAATTTTTAAATTGCTCTTATGTTGCCAAAACTAACTTGAACTTCACGAGATTTATTGCGTTGTTTCAAGAATAGCATTTTTATATAGTTACCTACTTTATTTTAAGAAAAAGCCTTGCATCAGTCTTTTTTTAATTCGAGTACCTTTATTTAAACAGAATTTTTTTGTCAGCATACACTATATAGCTCACAGCGTCGGATTCAAGAGAGCTGCATAAAATTATTGACATTTTAGTGTAACGTTTTTCGTATATTATATATTAATATATATTAATGAACTGAATGAATGGTGGACAATGTTTATGTTTTGGTTTGGGCTTTAGCACTTCAAAACACATACAAAAATTGTTTCTTGTGAGGAGCGTTTTTAGACAGGGATAGCGAACAAGTACGTAGAGTATTCTTCAATTAGTGGTCTGTGGACGGAAGATGATCCACAAGGACCACACGTTGTTTATCGAGGAATACTAATTAGGTATGAAATTCTTCATATAACAAAGTAATTGGTAACTTTTCGTACTTTTGATGATTGCATTGATCCATCATCCGCATTATACTATGATGTCAATTAAAACATGAATAACCGCGAATGTTTGTATATTGTCCTTGTGCTTGTTCCGAACAACGCACAATACGAAGTTGCATAACTTCCCAATACCGCTCGCAATTTATTTCCATATTGACGAAACAAAGGCGTCGATTAATCAAAGGTTCAAAGCGTGCTGCTGAGAGTTGTTATCGTCCATCCCGACTACATCCTTGAAGCCTACCAAAATACGCAAACACACTTCGCTTCACGCCTTCAGTTCGCCCAAACCCAGGGGCGGTTTGTCGCGCAGAAGAAGCCTCTCGCACGCAATTAAACGTCTCTCAAGTTAATAGACAGGAAGTACGTTTTGATCTCCCTCGCCGTGGAGACGCCTGAATTCGATCTCATCTTTTGTTGCATCCTGCACATCCTCTGCATTGTCTTTGCTCCGCGCGCTCGTTGTGAACGCGGCAGGCATACGTTGAGAATAATTACCGCAAAAGAGACTATTGGGCATTGAATAGTGGAGATAAACAGGTGAAAACGTAAGATAATATAGATCTGAATGTTCCGGAAGCGGGGATGAGTATCTCCGTTCATTCTTGCGCGAGGAACTTTCGGAATAGAAGCGCATTGAGATCGCAGTGTGCGCCGTCCGAGGCAAAAGCAGCGGAACGCGAATATTTCAACGCATTGAACACTCAATCTGCGTTCAATGCAGTGCAAATTGTGCAAACTGACTCTATCGATCCGTCATCACAGCAGACTCCATCAGCGTTATCAGCCGTGCGCGTTCGATCGTCTTATCGCTGTTCACCTTTCCTATTTTCCTCGAGAGACGTTTTCTAATCGGGTCGCGCCGCCCATTGGCCGCAGATAATGCAACAATCGCCAGTGCAGCGACATCGTTAAACATTATCTCGTTCATTCCGATTAACAGCCGATTACTGGCGATTAATCCGCGTCTGCGCGGTGAACGTTTCACCTGGCGGCGGTGTTGACTTAGTGCCTGCAGCCTGCCACTGTCGCCACGGCAAAGCGCGGACGAGAACAATCGGCCGTTAATTTAACTCGATGCAAAACAATGCAAAAATTATGGGATTCATTATCGTCAAATTATAAAGAATTATTACATCTTTTTTCAACAATAATCACAGAATTATCGGAAATTATCATCAAGTTTTATGGCGGACGCGATTGCTACAATTTCTATATGTTTATTTATTGAGTACCGGGCGTAATAAGCGTTCATTTCATTGCGATGCCTTCGCAAACAAGCTTTGCAGGCATTTAAACACTGGCCAACAATAAGCACCGCAGCCGCGAGCTGCGAAGTCGCCGATTTGAGCGAAATTGACGCCTAGCCTTTCAACGGTACTCAGGTCGCTTGTTCGATGCTTTGTGCTAGGACTGTAAGTAAAGAACAACGGGCATTCACACGTGCTTTCACAGAGAGCTGCGCAGAGATAAGATGCATATGGCAATATCCAGTTTCTCCAGTTTTCCGAGGTAAATATGTTGATAAAGATACAGTAAAGATTAATTGGAAAACAACGTGCGCGGCTGCGAATCGCGAGACGCAACGGACGCAACGGCGCTGCGCGCACGAACGCCGCAGGATCGTGGATTCTGTGGCGAATCGTTAATTAGACGCGCTCCACTATCGGTGCTCGGGCGACCACAGCAAGACGGTGGCACGCCGGTAGATAAGCCACACTTGCTGCCACATTGTTGCACTAAGCAAGTACATTCCCAACTTGATCAAGCAAACAAAATGCCAAGTGACGCTTAATCACAACGAAAACACCTTGCTGCATGCATGACGTTTTAAGACAATTGGAACAATTGATTGAATGTTGATGTGCGGCCAGGTATAATGAGTCCTTTTCCAGAAACATGGTAATTCTCTTGTTGTGAAAGTCGGAATTGTCGGAAAGACGCTGTGAAGCTTAGGGTAATTTGTTTGTATAGGGGGTTGGGATGGCACCTACCTTGGGCTAGCAGTTTCCGGGCGATACTCTTATACCTCATGATGAACGCTTAGGGATACACTCGCGCACATCCGAAGTTGCAGGCGGCTGAGGATAAAGTTCCGAACCACGAGTCAGGACAACTTGGCGAAGTCGAGGACGCGGTTGCGGTGTAGACCGCTCGCAGGAGCAAAAGTTTTGGTGGTGTGTCTTTGGGCGTAATTGAGGTTATGTGCCGTAAGTAGCGAGAGGTCCTTTTCGGGCATGGACTGGTCGTTGTGTGCGTGTGCGCTCGCGGTGTGTTCGGACCTCGGCGAGTGCGCGACGTGTCTCGCGCCCGGTGACCGCAAATAAAGACGAGCGACGAACAAACGGAGGACACACGCACGCCGGGCGCGCCGCGAGGCGTGCGATGCGCAAGGCGGGCGCCCCCCGACGCTCTCCCCACCCCCTCGCACCCAGCCGCCGCTTATGCGGCCGCCCCGCGCCGCGCCGATAACGATGTCAAAAACGCGCGCCGCGCAGTAGAGAGAGGCGAGCGGAGACGCGCGCTCGGTGACGGGACGCGCTCGCCTTACCCGCGACCGTGCCGCGGCGAAGAAGCCGCCCGGTGTGCGCGGGGAGCGGTGTCGGCCGGGCGCGCGGACACCGCGTTCGTTCGCCAATCGCGGCGTCGCGGTGCTCGCGTCCCCCCGCCACGCGCTTTGCTATCTTCTCCTATCTACGGACCGAGCTCATGGATGGTACGTGAGCTTTGCCTGCCGTGCCTTCCCCCCTCTTCCGCCTCGTCCGTACTACACTACTGATTTTTTTCTGAAGCGGTTACCTCAGCATTGCAATGTAGCGATCGTCACTTGCAGGTTGCCTGCTATTTCCATTCTATCCCCGAGTTGCCGCTGTGTGCTGGGACGCACTTTATCCCCCCGATTTACCGTAGATGCTATACGCTTGCATAGGGTCATGTACCGTACATATTTAATGCCTATATCTGCCCAGCGTTCTCCAATGCGGCTGGTACGAAGTTGTACTACATTGCGCATCTCAATTAAGTTTGGGGGGAATGTGGTGACGGCGCCGCGCCGATAGAGTTGCGGTACTGCGACTATGCCCACAAAGCCAGAGCACATCTCAAGCGTTCATTGCGATTTTCAACATACTTTGCGCCCTGCGCATTTCCTGCTGAACCGCCAACTTGTAGATAATAAGCGGTAGGAACATTGGCACTCCACGTATGGCAAAAAGAGGGCATCTCATTAAGTACTGTTCGTCCTGTAACGTGGAATATCGATCGGTTTGGCATGTGTTACTCTAAGGAGAAACGTGAAGGACTTTCATCAAAGGACACAGTTTTTCGGCAAATGAGCCCGGTTTGCTCGGGTGCGCCAATAACAGCCATTCAATCCTTCCTGCGTGAACACCCAGTAGTGTCAACTCGGCTGAACACAATAAAAATTGTCATGCAATCTCCGGCAGTCAGCAAAGCCAAAAGAATCAGATAGCATTGTCCCAGATCTTTAGCGCGGCTCTTATGTGTCATTAAAATGAGAAAATCGTTTGCGTTCGAGTCGGGCCCGGTAATGGCCGGCCGGCAGCGGCGACACGGCGGTTGGTCGGTCAGATGCCATGCCATTATGGCATACATCACGAACGAATCTTTCGCTGCTCATTTTCTTTCGCGCGGGCGGGGGCGGTTAATTTGCCGTGCTCCGCGCTCGGTCCTTCGTTTTTATGATTACGGATTGCGTGTCGGGGGCACCGCACACCGCGCGACACCAGGACACACGACAATGACGACGAAAAGCAAAGGAATATGACGTGATTTTATGTAAATTTCTTTTATAGCGATGGGGGCGGGACGCGCGGCCGGTGGCGAGCGATTAAAAATCACGACGGCTCGCACGGCACGCCGAATGCAAAGAAATATGATTCATTTGCGGCGCGCAAGGCGTTATCTCCGTGTGCATCTACCCTTTCGGTCCTCCGGTACGCGCGGGCCTTTGGTCACCGTGATGGTTTATGACACTCGAGCCCCTCGCGCGTGGAGTCACCGTGCCGCGGTCAAGCGATTCCGTTTACTTACCACGCGCGCTGATCCTCTAATTAGATAATAACGCAATTTTTTCCTTCGCCGCGGCGCGGGCGTGTGCCCTTTTTACGTATTGCGGGCGCGACGCTTGACACGAAGTTATGAAAATCAATGGCCAAGTATGAGGAATCACGGCACGCCAAACATGACAACGTTTATGCACGTGGGTCGTTTCGTGCTTTTATTGAGGTGTTACACAATCTCGAAAGTGCGCCACTAATATTTTTGGGAGTCTCAGCAGTCACATTGAGAAATTACAAATTGAGACAGAAACAAAGGCGGTTCAATTAGGATCTCAGTTGACCCATGTTTTGGTTTTGCATGACCATAATAATGATTTATCGAAGCTTAAATATGCTTTTTAATTCTATAGTTTAGCCATAACAACTTTTAATAGCAGCAAGCCGAGTCGCACTGAGCTTTTCAGGCCTTCTTTACAGGAGACAAATTTCAAGACTTAATAGCATCCATTCACAACTTGAAAATTTAAATTAAAGAAAAATATCCACCAAGTATATAGTTTTTCTTCAAAGAAGTTCCTTTCATGAAAAGATCACAATTATTATGATAAGGCAAAGTGCCGTGCTTTTTTTTTCTTTCTTTCTTTCTTAAGGTGCAAATAAGAGTTACAGTCGCCAATGCATTTGCTTTTCAGTCCGCTTGCAGGGCTCGGTAATGACGAGTTGCAGCTGGCTGTGTCCGCTTGATGGTTGGTTGGAGGGGCAAGGGGGGCAGCGCAAGAGAACCGGTCCCGTCCGCTCACTTGAAACAAACCACGCATTCATCATGTATGAATAGGTAATAACGCGTTCGAATGTTTACATTTTCGAAGTGCGTCTGCAGCGGCCGTGCATCGCCGCTCTGCGTTTATAAGCGCGAATCATTATGACATGTTAATTAATGTTAATTAGTTATAAACTGTATATGGCAAGTAGTGCGCGTGCTGAGTGCGTTAATTAACGAACCTCGGCGCGTTGTGTTAAAATTTACCATGCGTTATGCGCGGCTGAAACTGATTCGGAATTGTTTGCGCTAGAAAAATGTGAGAAAAATTATGCAGTTAAGGCCACTTCAATTTTACACTGATTTCATAACAATTTATTTACTACGCTTTATTTATACATTAATGTGTTAGAAAATAAATTTTACAATTTGTTTACGGAAACAATGTATTTGCAATCTTTAAGTTTTAGGAGTGTTGTATGGAGGTGGGAATTGTTATATTAGCAGACATTTACTTTGCTAAAGAGCTTGATCAAATAACTTCAGACTTATTATGTTACTTCATAAATGCTAATGCTTCGCACAGCATTAAACCAGCTGTTACAATTGATACAAGTAATATTTTTAATACATTATTTACCTTGGAAAACTGTTTTTCAAATTTTGATAATTAATAACTAATTTATGGTCAAATTAATATAATGACCCCGCTCCGTACCTCAGTCAGTAAGCCGTCTGGCTGTAGCGGTGACAGCGAGGTGCATATACGGGGGACACGGATTCAAATCCTGCTGGGAGCATGTACTCCTACCGCATTCAGTCCCAATTACTCATAATAAGCCTGGTAGTTGATGCAGTATAGTGGAATGGAGTCGGTAAATCGGCATGGTTGCAGTATGCTCAAAAGAAATCTATATATAACAGACAAAAACATGGTTATTGGTATGCTAACGCCTAGATATTTGATACCATATGGACCAAGCTTCATTACGGCTTTTTCAATTCTGCGGATTATCGCCACCCAATTGGGTTTTATATCCTTTTCCAGGGCATCAGCCCTTCTCAACCGGGAATCGAACCCAGGACCAAGTTAATTGTACATTTGTGGTTTTATTAATAAATAATCAACCTGTAATAGTAAGTGACTAGTAACTAACCCACTAGTAGACAGTGCATAAAATTTGATTGCATTTAATACAGCAGGAAAATGATCCACTTTTTTTTAAATGAAACTAAAAGTATAAGATAAAAATTCTAATTATTTGGTTGATTTTGCTTCCGATTTTTTTATAACTATTTCTAATAACTAAAAAGTTTTAAGAATAAAAGGCCCGAACATAAATATTTTAAAAAATATGAAAACTAAACTTAAAATTGGTGAAAATATATCTTAGATAATGAACGATAACTCTATTTACTAAAAACAATACACCGATAGCGAAACGTATATTCGGGGTGGTGAAGTGGGGCAAGTGCGGACCTGCCTTTTCCCAAAATATTATTGCAAAATATGATTAAATAATTTGGAGTAAAGTTTGATTAATAATCAATTACAACGCATGATGTTTTATAAACCTTACCTCGTTGTTGGATTGACTAACTTGATAACAATTTACACCTCCATTTATACAGCTTTTAGTAAAACTCAGCTTGAGGAGTATCTTGCAGTATTTGAAAATAAATAAAAATAATTTGAATGTATGCGCAATTATCAAATATTATATGCACATTAATATTGTTACTTCGTTTTAAAATAATTTATATGTCAATTTTCTAATATACTTATCATCGAATAAATTAACGAATTTATTCAAAATACCCTTACAGCTCAACAACAAGACATCTTGCGCAAATAAGAAATTGAATATATGAGCACGTTGAAGCTCTTTAATCTTTTAGCAATTAATCTGGTACTTGAGCAGGCACTTTGGTCTATATGTGTATTTCAATGCGGAATCCGTTGAGTTACTTACACTAAAAATATTAAAAGTATATATATATATATTGAAAACCAACAGACAAAAACCAAATAATCCATAGGCTTTTTAACACACCACTAACAATAAAACAACACAATTTAGAACATAATCAAATTTTAAAAATAACAATACAAAATGAATATAACACAAAGGATATAGCTAGAATATACAACAAAATAAAACACAGAATCAAAAAACCAAAACACTTTCCAACTATACCATGAAACAAAATACCCAACAACACTTACCTACACCGACCATTATATCCACAGAATAACAAAAATGTTCCGAAAATTAAATTATAAAATTGCATACAAAGCAAACAAGAAGATATTCCAAAAAATCGATAACCAAATAAATCTTTTAAATATCTTCTGTTTACCTATTTATATAGAAAATGGGAACACATGCGCGCTGGCAAAGATCTTCAAACATATTATTCTCCTTTTACTAACCACTTAATTAAACATTCACACGCAGGTAACAATATAGATATAACACTAACAAGATGAAAAAGAGATAATAAGTATTTAGATATTAAAGAAAACCTTCAAATCTACAAACTTAAAATAAAAAAATCCAAAACTCCTTATTGAGCACACCCAATCACAATTCCATATAATCCTCGAAATATTCATTTCCAAAAAAAAGAAACAGCCGACCACCCTCATTCAACCGTACCAATTCACAAACTATATAAAACATAGAAAAACTTAAACAAATCGTATACTGAAGAAGGCAACATGTCTTCGAAAAACAAAAACGTTTTATTAAGTGAATATTGTGAATATTGTGTAAGTGTGATGGTAAAATTTTATCAATACAATGTATCTTAAATTCTTCGTAATCACACTCAACAACACTCTATATTAAATATACCTTCAATCTTCGGAAAATTCAATGATACTTGTATTTCAATTGCTTTGGTACTCAGTCAACTTCCAATTCACAAAAGAAAATTTCTAATAAGACTGTTTTTCTTTTGTTTTCTCTTTTCGAATATCTCTTTCTTTTAACACAATTTCACATTTCAATATTTGAAATACTATGTGAGATTTAATATTTTATAGACTAATCATTAAACAAAGAAGGCTTTGTCACACAGCACACTGGACTTTTTTAGTACACCATAGAAAATCGATATTTAATTCAAAAATCTAATCCAAAGAGGTCTAATATAATACCGACATCATTCCGACGTTTTCTTATTTTTAGTCCGATTGTCGGAATAATCTAGAGACCGATTATGAATTCAAATTAGACAAATCTGGGATTAAAATTGGACCTACATGAACTAAAATGGAGTGAGCCTGACCGGATAATTAATGCTTTTTTGTATTGAAAGTGTACAAATTAGAATATGCAATATATAATTTTATTTACTTATTATTTACAATCATGCCGATTTACCGACATCGTACTTGACCTCCATCCCATTGTTCCAATTAGCAGTTATTGGAACTGAATTCAGTGTGAGTACATGCTACATTGGATAGGCCCCCCATCAGGATTAGAATATGCACCTCGTTGTCACTGCTATAGTCAGAAGGCTTATAGACTGACCTACGGAGTGAGATAATTAAACTGTTATTATTATTATTTTTATTTTTGGAGCGTACTGCAACCATGCCGATTACCGACACCGTACTTTACCTACGTTCCATTATACTGCATAAACGACTAGGAACAGCTAATAGTTATTGGGACTGAATTCAATAGGAGTACATTGGATAGGCCCCCAATAGGATTTGAACTGGTGTCCCCAGGACATGCACTTAACTGTCACTGCCACAGTCTGACGGCTTGCCGATTAATACCACAAATACCTGAAAATTAATTTAATGTAAGGTTAATTTAAAGTATATGGAAAATAGAATAACTTACTACAGAGCTCAACGGCAACATACATAATATAAAATGTTAATGTTAAATTAATCTTCACAAATTAATGCACTTCTCACGTTAAAAGATTTGTACTTATCAAGACAAAATATAAAAATGTCAAATATAAATAACGCTCAATTACGTTGTTTTACGCCGCCACACTAAAATGTACAATATGTAACATGCTCGTTCAACTTCGAGGCATGTATATGTATCAAAATGACATATTAGCAGTCTGATATTATTCCAAGCCTGGAACAAGAACAGGGTGTGAAAGGGAATTAGCGGTTATACAAACAAACATTTAATTCCGACCGTGGTCCGAGGAGCTTATAGGACAAAAATAGCATAATCTTGGAATGGCAATAAAGTTTCTGTGATTTACATTGAAATCTAAAAAATAAGTAATTTATATTAATGAGAACTATGGTTTTAATTGTCCTAAAGATTTCTACATCAAAAATAAATTTATCTATATCATGGTATAAATTGTTTCGAAGACTAGACTAACTTTTTTCAAGTTACTTTTTGAAAGGTTTTAGTTAAAACGTGAGCAATCAAGGTATAATTCAAACCAATTGTTCTTCGAGTACACACGTATTATAACATTGATTCATAAACACTAATCCCATTTAAATTAATATTTTATGCGGAGCATATGCTGGTGTTACGCTGATGGAGAAAAGGTGCGTGTTCAGTCTAAGAATAAGTGAGCAATAAACCCCCGGTGTGGATTTGAAATAGCTGGGTAGAAGTGGACCGAGCCGTAAAACGCGACCATCGGCCGGCGGTGGAGCGACAGGCGAGATATCAGCCGTGGCCGGGAGCCAGCCCCGGGAGCCAGCCGCCGGAGCCAATGTCTCTTTCGGTTCGCTCGGACACGCTCTGGTTTGACGAGCGCAGTTGCGGCACGTACCTAATTTACGATTTTGACTCATGCTCCTGTACACGCGAGTACTGGATGCTGGGATCGGAGATTAGCGGGGGAGGTGCTCCAACAATAACAAGAACGTCGGCCGAAACCGATACGCAGCTGAAAAGTACATGAAGTCTCTGATTTCTGATGCTTCCTCTAGAGCACCGAGGAAATTTATTTTCTGCTCTGCATATAAAAGCTTATCAGAGCTCAAAAATCTCTATTCAATGGCAAAGCAATAAATGGCTTATTAATAAACATGTTGAAATAAATTTTAAACAAGTGCAATTAAAGTTGTTTTATTTTATATGGTTCTATATGATAATCTAATGTATAAAATATTTACTTGACGGAATACACGAAATAAAAGAGTTCTAAACAATTCGTATGATTACCATGAGTCTTGCATCATTAGATTAATTTCAAAATTAGTATGTTTTAGGAAGAAGATAATTTTGTATTTTGTGTTCTTGTAAAATTCTTGACGGCAATATTTCTTTTATCATTTCTTGTTCACCGAGAACATAAACAACTCTCGAAGAGACTAATCCTTTAGTCTCTTAGATCATTTAGATCACGTTCCAGTCACATGACAGTAAATCATTAAGTAGCGTGGACAAATTTTGTATTACCCAAACATTTTTCCTCTTTTTATATTATAGACTCATATTAGCTGATTAAAAAATCACCAAACACGGATTTCCGAACTTTCTATCAAGTTGTAATAAACGGGAAGCGTCCCATTCAATTCCAAATTTATGACTACTACTAACTTCTTCATCTTGATCTTCCTCAAGAAATTAATCAATTTAAATAAAGTGATTAAAATAGAACTATGACTTAATTTTTGGACCATTCTGCACCAAGTTGATCTAATTTCTATTTTTTATAATTTGTGATTTTAAAACTTTCCGGGGTATTTCAAAGTCTTCAAATGTTTTTTTAATAGTGTAGAGCGAGATGCATATTCTGGGGAGACGAGTTCAAATTCTGCTGGGAGTACATTCGATATATCCCCAGGAAATTCAGTCCCAACAACTGTTATTAATAACCCTGGTAGTTGATGCAGTATAATGTAATGGAGGTCGAGTGCGGTGTCGGTATTCGGCATAGTTGCAATATATATATATATATATATATATATATATATATATATATATATATATATATATATATATATATTTATTTTGAGAGAATAGTTGATAAAACTAATAAGAAATAATAGCAAACAATATGATTTTTTTAATGAAGCGAAAATAAGTTTGTCTATTTATTGATCTTATCTATTAATATTTTTTTACTTACAAATACTTTTTTTAACATTTTACCAGCACTTTAAAATTTAAGCGCACTTCAGATTATCATGTCACCCCGATTCATCACTTGCATTAAACTGCACTAATTTAAAAACCTCAATGTAAAGCCAAACTTTGCCAAATTTCTTAATAGAAATTTTTAATATTTAATAAATAAGAAATAAATTATGATATATTCAATAAAAAATATACTTAAGTCATTTGAGCCTCATTGCAATCAGCAATTAAAGTATATCAATTAAATAAATTGTTTTTGTCTCTTTGAATAAATAAATAAATAAATAAATAAATAAATAAGGAAATAAATAAGGAAATAAATAAATAATAGCAACTGTGTTTATAAAAAGAACATATACTAATGGCAATTCACGGTATCAAAAAAATGTATCGGTTAATTTTTCAATAGTTTGATACCAAACAGTATTATTAAATTAAATTAAAAGTTATTTTTTTCAGTGCCCCTTGAGACATTATTGCTACTGCTAGAAATCTATAGAATGCTTGTTAAACAGTCTATTATTATACATGCGATGTTGGTATACTTATATAATAGTAATAAAAAGAGCTGAATGAAACAATTTAATTTAAATTTTCCGAAGTTCTTGTCAATATTTAAATGATATTACCGACATTATTAACAAGTGACATATTTCTTGTTATTATCTTTTATTGCTGTGCTTAATAAGAACAATCCCAAGCCATATGTAGCAGTCTCTTTGTGTTGTACCACCGCCTCCGATTCCTTCTCTTGGTCGTCTTCCCACACTTGTATTTTATTACCTACATTTCATAGTTGCCTGTAGCCGGCGGTGGCTGGTTCGCAGCCGTGTAATGAAATATGTGTTATGAGTTTTGTTCCTCGGTTGAGGCGCATGCCGGCGGTAATATGTGGACGCGCTCGTAATTTATCCGCCGCCGCCATTGTCGCGATGCCGAGAAATTTCGATTTCTTTAGACGTGCGTTGGCTGCACGTCTCGCCAGAATATATCGTCACGGAGGCATAATACGTGCCTTGGTTGCGTTGGCCGCCGCCTCCGGTAGCCAGAGAGAAGCGCCGCGTCGACGGAAAGAGGAAAAGTTGCGAATTTATGACCGACCCAGGGATTTCTAATTTTTCTTTTCTTTCCCTTTGCCGAGGGCGGCTGGTGCAATCAAACTACGATCATAACTTGCAAACACGTTGCGTTTAGCGTGCTGGGGAATGCAGAAATGAGATGAGGAGTTTGTCCCTAGTTGCTTCTTCCTTGTCCTACAACTGCTCTTTGGTGCAGTTAATTGTTTGAAATTCCGGTTGTAATTATTTTCTCACGCAATAATTTTGCATAGGTAATATCTGTAGATGTAGGCCCGCCCAATCTGAAGACATCTGTTTTGATGTCACACTCCGCAGCGCTGACCCACTTCTCGAAGTGTGAAATTCGTTTCCGCACAGGGAGCCCGTCGCTCTGCACATCTGGGAGGAATTTCAAGGATGATTGAGCGATTAGTTGCGTCTAATTAATATACGTTTGGGCCGTAATGTTCAGTAAGCGATTAACGTCGTTGTATGACCAAACTTATAAAATAGCTTGCAACTTTACCGACAGCAGCTGAATGTGCCTCGCCGAAACAACAGCCAATTTAAACCACAGCATACTTTTCAAATGTTAAATCAAGAAGTTGAATCAACAATATTAAGACAATGGAGCATTCTGATATGAGTAAAGTATATGTGGTCAATCAAACACAATGGCTCCGGATTCCATTTCAGGCAAAAAGTTAACGACATACACGGATGGTTAGGCAGATAGGTAGATGCAGAGAGTAATTCGATTCGTCGCGCGTCGGTTGGCCGGCCGAGTGGCGCGATAAAATCGATGGCAGCGGGATGAGAGCAGCGGATGAGCGTGAGCTAGAGCCGAAGTCGGCGGAATCGCGTTTTGACGTCAATACGATGTGCATGGAAGCGCGTTGGAAGCGCGCTGGAAGCTATGCGCACCCCGTCGCCGCCGTCATGCGCTCGGCCCCGCGCTGCGGCAACTCTTCCGCCGCTCCGCCAGCGAGGCGTCCTTATCTCCGCGCACAACCGGTCGTCGTCAAGACGACGAGACTTGCTGAGCGCGCTCTTGTTCGCCTCGGCTTTCGCATTCTTAGCGTAAACAAAACGAACGCGCCGAGAAAACAAACACGAACGGAAAGGCAAACATTCGACGTCAAACATCAGTTCCACATGCTCTCACCAATGTGCCAGCTGGAAGAGTTTCTCGTGGGCCAGAATCAAACAAAAGTCAATCACAACTTGTTGAAGTTGCGGAAAATCGCTTTCAGCATGTTTCTTTCATTTCTCCATATTTGCCTACGCCAGCGCGTCGTGCCTTTCCAGGCACCGGTTGCGCAGGATACGAACCTCCATTTTGTTCGCGGCATGTGGGAGGAGCCCAGGCCGCGCATCCTATAGATAGTCCGATATCTGTGCGCATCGCTGCTCATCCTCGCAGCGGTCGAACAATGCTCCGATGCCAACGGCGCGCTGCAGGGTGCGGGGGCGCCGTAGCCCTGGTGACGAGCAGCCAGGCACGAATCACGGGTCTGGTTTCCAGCAGCGGAAAGTTCGACCGGTTCTCCGCGCCTGCGCTCGGAATACCCGTCCAACAGACAACCGAAGCGCATCGTGCATTCTTCGGTTTCATTGGAATCCTTGAGCGAGGCGGCGGGGACGGCGAGGATGCGCAGCGAATGATAGCCTGATGCTTCTTGCTGAAATTACGCCCTTTTGGGGGGTCCAAATCCCGCATCTTTGGATGCATCCAGTTTGCTTCGTTCATCACCAATCCGATGACCTAAAAGCTCCAGCCAGTGTGCCAATACAGGTAATTTTATTCTATCGGCAAATAAAGGGCACATGTTCATGGTTCATTAATCAACACACGGTGACTGTCAAGTATCATTATCTAATCAATTTCGGTGTTAACCATATATTATAGTAATTACGCTTCTTCACTATTTGTTTTGTTGCTTATTGATGCTAGTTTTTCATCGTTATGAGGGCATGACAATTCATTGACGTGGTTGTGTCCTAGGTACAACGAGTCCCTGAAGCAACTCACGCGATAATTACATAGAGCAATACTTTACCCTCAATAAACATACAAGGGGCGAAGGCATAAATTTTCTAAACGCTATGAAACTACCAAAAAGTGGCAGCAAAATTGTAGCTCGTTCAGTGTCCCACGTCTGGCTCAATTAATCACTTTTAAACAAGTCTCGTCAAACCATGGTCAGAAACCCATAAAGAATGAATACAACACATTTCTGGTAGCTATGTTTTCTATATATGCAGGGCCACCTAGTAACCGTGGATAAAACTACGCGTAAATTTTCTGGTACAGCTCTTTACGTCGAGGTGGAAGGAATAAATGCATTTCTTATTAATTTCATATTCATTCTCGTTTCTAAAGTACTTGTTAAAGTGTAGCGTTAAATTGTTGTTTGACTTAAACAAATGCAGCGGAGATTTAAACCGAAAAAAATTACTAGCATAATTTTAGAGTCGTATTGACAGTGAGAATATTGCTCTTTTGTAGGCGTCGACAATTTTACAAATTTAGAAAATAATAAAAATGAACTCATGCAATTTGCATCATTAGGTAGAATAATTTCATGTAATTAATATTGAAACGAATGAAACCAAGAGCGCTTGGAATATCGAAACAAGCAACATCTCTAATAATTTACTAAATAAATACCAGAACTGAATCATCTTTATTCTATAATATAGCAGTACTTACTGGGCCTTAGCTATTACTTTATTACTGGGGCAGGATTTCTGTGAGAATTATGAAAATATATTGAATAGGAGTATTGTTGAGTGTGCTCATGTGGTCATGTGATCTTTACTATAACACTTACATAATATTGATTTATAAAACTTGTTGGTTTGTTGTCTATATATATGCCGTTTTTATCAATTAATTAAATACATATATATATAAATATATAATTAAAAATATACATCACATAAAAATAACACTTACTTTTAGTCACTTGGTAAAACGTTGAAGGCCTCAGTATCTTTTTTTTTTTAGTTTAACAAGTTAAAAACTCATACTGAAAAAGGCAACATGTCGAAAATAATAGTAAGTGTTATTGTAAAGTTTCATCAACATAGTGAATCATAAACACTTCGTAACCACACTCAACAATACGCTAAAAATATATATCAATTTTAAATTCCCATGTTTCTTTAATTACAGAATTTTCGTTGACAGTTATTTTCTTATTTTAAATGCAAACAGTTTGTGATTATTGTGAAAATAATTATACACGTACTATTTTTATTTAGTCAGATTTACTTACTTAATATACAAAATTCAATGTGCGGTCCGCGTATTTTTTTTTTTTGGAAAATGGCTCCTCGTCCGAAAATGGTTGCCGGCGCCTGTCCTAATAGATGGAAGTGTTGTATATGTACTGTTTATGCACTAGGCTATTAAGCATATGTACGAGCATTTTTTGCTCATATCTGATCGATTTTCATTGAAATAAGGAGTTTTGGGGGGTTCTTAGAATCAGCAAAGATTTTTCATGTGTTTTTTTATGAACGTGATGTGAAGCATTAGTGTGACAGTAAAATGTTACGTTGTAGTTCTTAAATAAGCCAACATAAATGTATAGAAAATTGTAATTTTCAAGCCAGTTGAAATAATACGACTAGAAGATGCATTTCATTTTTTTTTAAATATTTGGCTTAGTATTAATTTCAAGTACAGAGGTATACACGAGCCACCTGCATCCGGCAAAACTATTATTTGCTAGACAGTGTGATTTTTGTTCACGCTCTCCCATCATAGTATCACACAGTCAGCAACACATGATAACAATTCAAATACCAAACGTAAATAATTTCAGCAATTGGAACAAATTATTTTGTTTCATATACACTATTCCTTAATTTAATTCAGTGGTTCTAAATTACGACAACTATGACTGGTCAGTACTAAACTAGTACTTAGGATGTTGTAGACACAAGTAATTTTATAAACCGACCAATCTTCAAGACTGTTGGGCAAAACAAAAACGTTGATATAAAAACCAAAATTGTTATTCAAGTTGATATGGGCGCCAGTTTCTCACTCAAGCGAATTACAAGCTCACGATGGGAGAAAAACGCTTTCGGCCGTTTGCATATCACCGTGGAAGAGAAAAATTCAGATTAAGATGGCATTAACTGCATTCGATCAATCACAATTTTCTAAGAAAACTGGTTTTTTAAATTTTTGATTCGTCGATGGTTTTTTTTTTTAATTTCGATTTTAGTGTTTTGCCGAATTTTGGTTGCAATTTGATATATTATCCCATAACTTTCGTAATTATTGTTACATCATTTAGCTGTTTTCAATAACAATTTGTAAATAAATACCGAAGAAATGTGTGAAAACGTGATTTGTTTATCTTTAATAGTTTCGAAGTTATTAGTTCTCAAAGTAAGAATTTGTGAAAATGTGCAGACGCAGATATGACGGCATATTCCAAACAAATATACATTTAGAATGAAATGAAAGTATGTTCACTAGATTAAGTATGAGTTGCCCAATACCATACTAGTATTCCAATTTTCTTGACGAATTATAATAGTTTTAGAGATCAGGAAATCTAGGAAATCAGCAGTCGTCTTCACCGCCAAAAGTGGAGGCCGCCCGGCCTACGAATCATATTACACTGGAAAATGAAGATCAACATAAAAACAAGACGGTTCCAATAAGCCAAAAACGACATGTTCTCCCGCATGGAAAACTCGATATTCCACTTGAATTTCTCACGTATCGCATATTCCACCGGTGTCGCGACTTTACACTAAAAACTCGATATCCACGATATCCTCGGTCGCCACCTCCTCTATCCTATGAGGAAGAAAACACAGGTTCTTGGTACTCTCAGATTTGTATGGAATAATTTATTGTATTAAGATGATTCTACTTATACACTTAGTTTTTGTTTATGTATACTTTTAACGTTTTCGGACTGTTGCCGAATCATAAACTTTGTAATCAACTAGAATAATTAAAGTGTAACTTATTTTATTGAGTTTATGGTTTAGAAAGATAACTGAGGCACAAACCAACAGGCACAAGCCCTGTAATAACAAATACAATCTGTCGGAGGAGACGTTGCACTAAAAATGCAACAGATTACACCTGCGAACAATATATTGTGATTGTAACCGTCGGTATTTACCAGTAATTATTATAATTGATATAACGATATATATATATACATCGATCTGTTTGTGTTATACAAAAAGAAACACATAATATTGCCGCTAAGGTAATTAGATTAACAATTGTTGTATCATTTCGTAGATAATTAGAAGCACCATTTTCCTACTATTAGATAATTACAATTAGAATAATTAGGAATGACCGTAATTGGACTGCCGTCTTCACTTGTTTCAAACGTTATGCTAAATGCACCTGAAAAATCAATTCTAGAGGGAAAAACATTTGTAAAAAATAAACAACAGGTACATATTACTTCCGAACCTGAAGCACTTTTGATTTCATTAGAAATATCACCTCATTAAGTTTCAAATTAACTAATTTTTTATATTATTGCAAAAAAATTTAATCAATTTTTGACAAGCAAATGTCCAAAGATTACGATTAATATGGAATATAATTTAACTTTGCAGTCATTACTGGAAATTTTTCCAGGAATAGAGAGATAAAGATTCGGATATTTCATTATCAAAATTATGCAAAAAACAATTGACAAATGTCTAATTTTGCGCACTGCTAATTATGTCAGATAAATTCATTAGTACATATCGATAGAACAATTCTTGGCTACAAATGTATGTACAGTATCTTCGTCACTTAACTTCAATTGTTATTAGAACCAATTTTTAAAACGTGTTTTTCAAAAATGCAAAATTTGGTCAACTTTCTTTCACGTTTTGAGATGATCTTTGATAATTAATATGTATTGACATAAATATTATTCTAATTATAGACCATATTTGACATTATTTAACAAACAAAAAACGCTCAAATTGGAGCAAAACAACATTGAAAAAAATAATATGCCAAAACTATCATTAAGTGTTTTTAATATATGTATAACAATATCTTGTTATGCGAGTAAATTACGCCAAACGTTAGGAAGAAACCGTAAATTATATTTTTACAGTTTGTAAGATTTTTAATAATATACTCTAATACAAATCACTTAATTTGGAAACTTGGTTCGTGGCTAGAATTCTCAACTACTCGTGAATTTCAATGTAAAAGGCTAATGACCTAATTTTTATTAACTATAATTATCAATTGAATACAGGTAATCAATTAGAACAGTAAAACAATGCGTTATTGCTCTATATTGTGGTACCTTTTATAAAATTTAATTTAGTGTACATCGTATACATATTTATTAATATAATGGTTGTTCATCTGAATTAAATTTTCACCTACGGTTGGAGGTAGGAGTGGCGTAGCTGAAATATGCTGCTTTCACTGATTTCCACCATTTGATCATTTACATCATACTAGAAAAAACTATGAATGTGGCCTTGCTCGAGTATTTCATTTTTTAAAATAATACTGTCTATTATTGCTCAAATTGTGCACATTAATAACAAGTTGTCAATCAGATCAAGCAAACAAATTCACGCAAACACGTTGTCAGTGCAATTGCGTTTCTTTCAGTTCAGTTAGCAATAACAAAACAAAAAGAAAGTGTCAATGCAATACGTATTAATCAAATAAATTATCGTAATTTTTAGCTTTTTTTTTCATACATTGTGTAAATTTTAAGTTGATCTGTAAGATAGAGCAACAATTAGAATATATGTTCTATGTAAATACGAGTGTAGATGTGTTTAAATTCGGATCTCTCCTCATACCTCTGTCATCGACTTATCAGTTCTTCCTCAATATGTTATATTTTGGCACTTAAATAGTAAAGTGCATTGGTACTTCTAGTAAATTATCACAGTAGTGTTTCGCACGTAGTACTAAACTGGGACAAATGATTTATGCCAATTTGTTTGTACTATATGTGTGGCGTTTTCTACTTGCGTCGGGCGAGCAATTTGTCGTGTGAATGAATAAGATTGTGATGAATAACAGACTTATTATGCACAATTTGCATAGATTATTTTAACTGTGTGCGAATTGCGTATATTTTTTATTTATTTAGATTTATATTATGTAAATACATTTTATTTGTACCAATTGCTTTCAGATATAATCAGTATAATAAAGCCCCAGAGCCCCTAAGCCCCAGAAGTTTGAAATTTATTCTTGTCCAATTTCATTGATAATAATAAGTTTTAAGAAAATAGACCTCAGACGTCTGTTTATAGATTTGAATACAAAAAAATCATCCCAAAATAAAATCTGTTTCTTTATAAGGAATACATTTTAGAAGGTACATACCACCCTATCAGCCCAAAAGTTCATGTATCTTTTGGTTATTGTTCTGATATTTTGCAAAAAAAAAATCTTGAGAGGTGTTTTTGTTTTTGTAAACATGAGCTTTTATCGTCTTTTTCGAAGCAAGAACTCACGTTTCTTACAAATGAATTGCATATTTGCTAAATGGCTCTATTAATTGAATTGATCAGATCTTTTCTAGCATACTTAAAGTTTGAAGAAATGTCCTATATTAATCTTTGCTACGGCAAACAACATGAAGTTCAACATAGGACCTTCTTTATAACGCGGAAAAGGTTCTAAGATCTGCCCAAGACAATATTCTATTTATCAGCAGTAGGTCTCAAGTTTTTCAAGGCCTTGAACTGGATTGTTTTTAGATTGAGACTTGAATTTCCAACGGACTGTACATTATACTGGTTTCGCGCGTTTGCTGCAAATTTAAATCGCAACCTTCCAAAAAGTCTTATAGCAAAGTTTTAAAGTATTAAGTATTAAAGTATTAAAAAGTATTAAAGTATTAATAAAAATGCACCACCAATTTCAAGAGTAATAGACTATATATAAATCCGCCGCAAATGTCTCTGAAAACTATAAAAGTTGCAATGAATTTTTAGTTGGTTTTGGTATTATCTTAACGTCAATTCATAGTTGTTATTTTGTTATTTTTGGAGCGTACTGCAACCATGCCGGCCGGATACCGACACCGTACTTGGTCTCCATTCCATTATATTGCATCAACTACCATGTTTATTAGCAGTAGTTATTGAGACTGAATTCTGTGAGAGTATCTATTATATTGAATATGCCTCAGCAGGATTTGTACTGCATGTTCGCAGAATATGCACCTCGCTGTCACTGCTACAGTCAGACGGTTTACCAACTGAGCTACGGAGCGGGGCACAATTCATAGTTGTAAATTTTATTGTTAAATAAATAGATTTTGTATATATAATTTTTGTATTTTATTATAAATTACAATGTATTAATCCTGAAAGGGTGAATAAGTAAATTATTTTATAAGCAGAAAGTTCAATACGGTTGTTGTTAAACTCTTTAATAATAAAATTATATAGTTTTGCGCCACAAAATAGACAATTTTGAATGAATCTGTACCATTTCTATTCTTTTCAGTCCATTTTTTAAACCCGATTTTTTTTTGTTTTTATTGAATTTTTAAGTTTTTCTCTGTAATATGCCTGGGTGTCTACATGTTTTTTGCTAGTGTCTCTGTTCAGTTGTGTCTATAATCTATATTTTATTATTTAGACTGAAATGAGACAAAGTTTATTATATAAAGCAATTGCTCGTTAAACCCCACTACCCCGCTACACTCGAGCATTTAATTGGAAGCGCGATAGTAGCTACAAACGTTACCGTCGCGACTGTCTACTGTACGTTAGCGCAAAAGCTCTTCTGGGCATACAAGGCATTCCTGTCTTCTCATCTTGTTATTCGATAGACCAATATGACTCTACCCGTGCTTTTAGTTGCCCGGCAAAAAGTTTATGTACCATGAAATTTAATAAAAAAAAGTTTTTATTCTTGTATTTGATACGCAAGTATTTTCTTTTTTAGCATTTATATCATACTAGCAAAAAGGAACTTTTATTAGAAGTATTATTCTGAATATTCATTCTCTTCGATGAATTTGCAATTTGCATCTTTCTACCATCTTAATGTTGAATATTCTAACAAATTGGAGTATTTTAAAAAATTGCACTTAAATGTAATTGTTTGCGTATGTATAAATAAATTAAGATTTTTCACTTTTCTCTCAATATAACTACGAGGCATTTTTTCACAAACACGATTGTATCGCACGGATATTATTTATTTCTGGATATCATCATAGTGGTTCAAATTAGACTTCTCTCCTTCCGTGAGCAAACAGACTTTCAATATTCTATGTTAACATGTATTATGTGTGCGTGACATAATTGCCAAACAAAAATAATTAAGAGTGGTTGCGCAAATCCGGCATATGTCATGCCACGACTAGCTTGGAAAAACTTTTCTAAAAACAAGTTTTTGCTTAAATGTATTAAAAATATTAAAATAATTTTATTTTTCAAACTTTTACTATTAATTTGAAACGTTATTTCGCAATTTAAATAATACAAAAGCTTGTCGCAATTTAATTGTGTAGACAAACAAGTAGATTAAATGTTTTCATCAAATCGATTTTATTTTTCATAAGTTAAATTAACACGAATGCTTAAATCTCGCGGTAAGTACTCGCATTGACATAGTTCGAAAATTTTTAAAATTTTTATTTTACCAAATAATTTAATTTACCTGCTTCTTTACACAAGTAAATATTGCAACAAGGTTTCATTTTTCTTGGTGAGTTTAGAAATTTGTTCTTAAAAAGTTCCTTTAAATTTCATATTTTTATTGCAAAGCTGATTTCAAAATCCGAAAGATTCACAACGATCACGAAAGAGCGATAAATTATACACTAAATCAAACTCTACTCAAAACTGCTTTATCAACAAAAGTTTGTCGCCTTGGCAATTGCGGTGCAATATGCTCGACTAGAAAATATAAGTTGTTCTCGATTAGAAGTATAATTAAGTATGATCGTAAATTTGGTGCTGTAAATACAAGGGGAAATGCAAAGCTAAAGCGCCAGACTTTGTTACGCGAAATTATGAAAGCAAAATCACGTGTTTCACTGGTTCATCGGTCTTATGAATTTAAGTTAATGCTTGCAATTCACTTTTGCCTGTTTCGCTTGTTCTTACTGTCTTTCTATTACTTTTCATGAACGTGACCACTTGGAGACTTCTTTGAGACGAAATTTGGTTACTATGTGCCGAAAAGTTAGTAAAACATACAAATAAATAGAGACATTCGGAATTCAATACCTAAAAGAACTTGTCCAGGGTACAAAATGACAAGCCTCATTCTCATACGCGCGGTCCACTTTCATAATGGCATAAAGACATGTGTCGTACATCAATTTTGCCTTCATTTATCAACCAAAGCTATATTACGGCAGATGGGAAAATTAATTATAACCAATCAACTCAAAAATTTTCAGATTGCTCTGCTCATAGGTTTTAGAAAATGGTCTACTTTTGGTTCACCTTTAATTGTTGAAACTATAATTGAGGTCAACAGAAGCAACAAAACCACCTTATTGGTAAATTACATTCGCTCGAGTATGATTCAAACATTTTAATGAACACGGTTGTTTCGTAAACATCTTTACTGCTTCTTAACAATAAAAATTATTTGCGTTACCTTTGAATGGATAGTTAAATCGAAGTGAAACAATTGATATAAGTGTACTTACCTTCACGGAAAGAAATATTTATACCACATTAATCAGTATCAATTGTATATGTGTTAGATACAATTTGTAATTGACCTGAAAACAGTTCGAAGCATGGAGGAAAATAATAGTTTCATTTGAAATATAAATTTTATTCACAAAGATCAATGAACCTTTAACATCCCAAAATAGTTCAAAGAATTAAGTAAATATAAACGTTTTAGTACAAATATAATAACACAGTATTTTAAAGACGATGATCATTTTCATTTACATGCTACTTGTTGATGGTTTGTATACGTCGATCATCACCTTCAATCTCGCTAGGTTTGCACGATGGGACTCTGCCTGTCTCTGAAACTCCATTGCTTTTTGCACTGAAAGAATAAGAATTATTCAGAATATCAAAATCAAATTAAAGAGAGAATTTCAATGAAAAAGTTGCCATAGTCAATTGCCTTATAATGCAGGTGTGCATGGTGGCGATTGAATTTCGAGACCATTTTCAGCAAAATTTTAGGCTCGGTTTTAGTGATTTATGGTATAAAGTCAAAAACTTAAACTACTTCAAACTTACCAGCATCATTTTTGTGTATCTGCCGATAGAAAGGATCAAGTAAACCGCCACCTCTCCTTGAAATAGCCGTGTATAAATGTATCTCTTTTTCCAGTTCTGCAATTCGAATTTCTTCACGTTCGGAGGCGGTTAGCAACTCTTGCAAAGTCCAAGCTGATGCCAATTCTATCAGGATTTGTCTAATTACATAATCCATAACTTGAGTTTGAATCTGCAAAGAAATGAACTTGTCTAGTTACGTGCGGACCACGGTATTGGATTCACTGCCTACCGCAGTCTGAGCTAATAATGTAACAAATGTACCAAAGTATCAAACAAAGCCTGCTGGATGGTAATTGGTCTGCAGTCCCCGCCTACTAAACTGCTTTAGAGCACTACAATTTCATAGGCTACGTCTTCATTTTTATTAATAATAATTAATAGTAATATTAGAGTTGCATTTGTTACGCAATCTAATTTAATTAAAAAAATATATTCTAATCTGATTTACTTGGAATGCTTGAAATCTAACCATAAAGTTGAATTTTTGAAAATTCAATTGCTTCATCTCTTTTATTGCACGTTTTACAGTTTAGCGACATCTCTTGATGAATGTTAGTACATTGTTTAAGAAATTTGTATTTGAATAATTTATTAAAAATTTCACACTGGAATGTCTATGCCTTTAATTTACAAACCTTGATACAAAATTTGACGAGTAAATAATTCATTTAACTGTTTTTAATAAAACTTATTTTCTTTTTCTTTGAAGCAAGTAAGTTTTATTGAACACTTATTACATTTATAAAATATAACTAACTGGCCTGGCATGCTTCGTTTCGCCTAGGAATGCATACAAAACACATTGACGCACTGATTGAAGTGACCTTATTCTCGTGGAACAAACAAAGACTTTTCTATATGTGAACAGGTTACGGATGTCTATGCGAGAAGTACGAATTGTCAAATTTTATTCCCTCACTTAAGAGTGTTCTTTCTTGATCATTGCATTAGTGATCATTGCAATCCCCGATCGAAGGCTTTTGAATTCCAATAACCTATCTGTTGAAATGCATGTCGATAGTAAATATACACCTTTAAAATTTCATCTCAAAATTATAGCTTTGATTATGTCATTCAGCATTTTTTATATATATTTATTTATCTTTTATAGGACAGTGTTTCTTCTTTTTCTTATTGGTGTATAATAAAGTAAAGTAATAACTGAAGTCTGCAGCAGTGGCAGTGAGGCAAATAATCTGGGTATATAGGTTTATATCTTCTACGAGTGTATCCAATAAAATACATATTTTCTGTAAATCCAGTCCTAATGACTGCTTATAACTCTGCTAGTTGATGCAGTCGAATACGGTGTCGGTATCCGGCATGGTTGCAGTACGCTCTGAGTAAAAAAAAAATAACTGAAGTGGAGTTTTGTTATTTTTTAAATGCACTAGTCAAAAGAATGGTATCAGATATCTACAAACTAATTAGACGTGATTTAAAATTAGAGCAGAAGTTGATAAATTTTCTCCTATTAGAAAGTCTTAGTACCCGTTTCATGCTTTTAATTTTCCTGAAAATGTATTGTAATCTACAATGCTAGAGAAAAAAGCATAATATTCCATACATCGTTGGTTGGGGTAATATTCTGCATAACATTTTGAGTATCAGAAGGCTGTCGACATGATGGGTGCCACGTTTGCGCACTCCGGATAAGCGCAAGCATGAAAGCATTTTTGAGCATTGTTTGACGTAGTTTAAGCGCAATTCGCAGGAGTTTCTGCGCTGTCTCGTGATTTTGGGCAAAGCGTGAATCCACTGATACGCCTCGTAGACCACGGCCAAATGCGCTATAAACTGCCGCCCAACCAATTTTGCATTCACCAAGGTTGGTCTTTTGCGACTTTTTTTGTTTCCAATCTTGGAAAAGCCACTCGCACTCGACTACAGAGGCTTCTCTTACAGATCTGGAGTGTTAAAAAGTTGAAGTTGACTGGATCAAGTCTATTCAGCTTAAAAGAAACGACGTTGAGAAATATATTTTTATTGTACATTACTATTGGACCACCACCGTAGTCCATGCACTATAGCTAATATGGCCATTCCTAGTGTTTGTAATTGTTTACCATATATTTGAAAATACTTTGTAAATTAATTTTTCGATGTTTGGTGTATACCAAACTTTGTTCTCTCAAACATTCTCTCATTCATCGATTGTCATTTTTCTATTCTATATGTTCAACAATTATTTGTAAATTGGTAGGCGGATACATCATTCTGCATTTGCACATATGTAGTTTAATTTCTGCGCATACTGTCCTAAAACCTAATATCAATGTTCTTTTGTGCACCAAAGCGCAATCATTCCAACGAATAGTTTATATAAAGATTAGTTTCTGAAACATGTAAGTATTAAAAGGTAATTACAATGTTGAATGAGCGATATAAGTGATATAAAATAGAACGCGTTCAACAAATGCAATCCACCAATCTTTTTCGCATTCTTAAGGAAGCAAATTTGACAGATTTCTTCCACTTCCCAGCTTACCGGAGGGTGCAAAAATAAACTAGCCATTAACTAACCTAGGGATCGGTAAGCCCGCGAACCGCATGCGGTTTTTTGCAACATTTTGTGCGGCTCGTTAAAGCACCAATTTAATTTAGGAAAAAGCAACAAACTTGTTACGTGAGCGGGCCGTGACTGGGAACAATGTACAATGACAATGTACGGGTTCGGTTACGAATTATTGTTTTCTATGTTTTTTCATCTGTTTTGTCGATTTATTTCCTAAACCGCACTTTGGAGGCACAAGGATCTATTGTTCTAATAATAATAATATATTTTATACATATACAATCGCGCAAAACAATCATACATATACAAGACTATCGCTATTAATCAACATTGAAAGAATAATTTAGTGCTATGTTCAGTTTATCTTATCGAAGACTATTATTTTCATGTCTCAACATTCGGCGTATTAGTTTAATAAATTCTCAATAATTTGTCTTGGCCAAGCTATAGAAGGGGACCCTGCAGTAAAATCAACGCTTTATTAAAATTCACTTGACTTGTGCAGTACGGGTGGACATAACGCGTGCTCTATCAATTCATCAATTCATTACATTCCACCCTGTGTGTTGAGCCACTTAAATCTTAGAAAATCTTTACCCACGCGAAGGTCACTCTATCCTAGGCTTTTGGAAGTGTCAAATTAGTTAGTTATTTACGTGTTAGCACCGCCTTTGTGCCACCTGCGTGTCTGTGTTCCATAATGACAACAACCACTACAATAGGTAGTCAGAAATTCATATTATTTATATATTATTGCTAAAATGATGAATGAAGAAAATTTAATGAAAAGTGAATTATTAATTATTATTTATTTAATTTTTTATTTTTTTTTGGAACGTACTGCAACCATGTCGGATACCGACACCGTACTTGACCTCTTCTAATTCATTATACTGCATCAACTACCAGGGTTACTGGCAGTTGATGGCTTACGGCTTACCGACTGCGCTACGGAGCGGGGCATTTATTTAATTATATTTATTATTATTAATTAGCTCAATTCAAACAAAATAAAATAGATCCTTGTCAAAATCATTAGAAGCACAGCAAAATGCAAGGAACAAAGTTCAGCATTGGTCAATACATCCTTACATATATCAAAATTAATTGCTGCCCTACTCCGTGCTCCAGTCGGTAAACCTGTCTGACTGTAGCAGTGACAGCGAGGTGCATATTCTGCGAACACGGGTTCAAATCCTGCCGGGAATATATTCAATGTAATATATACTCCCATAGAATACAGTATAAAGAAATTGAAGTCGGATCCAAAAATTAGAAACCCATGCTAAACATAGTGTCATCAATTTCAACTCTTTTTATAGCCAAATTTCGGGGGTGGGGCGTCGTGGTGTGAGACTTGTGAGCGTACTGCAATCACATCGGTCAAAGACCGACGTCGTACCTGACCGTCAGTCACTTCTGTTCGAATTGCCTAACATAAATAGTAGTAAATCATAAATGCTGCTAACGAAGTTTAACAAAAAAAAAAATTAAAAATTTGAAGATTACTTTATTTCACCTACACTAGTTTGATGTGTTGAAAATAAAAAACATTTCATGGAATGAATTTGATAAAATCAAAATATAGAACAAGATTGACAGATGAAAGTTTACAAACTTTATTGAAGATCTCAGTATCTCAAACGCAACCAAACTTCAATAAATTATCAAATAATATGCAAGAAGAAAAAAACGCATTAAATTTTAATTAATGAATAAATTAAAAGTTGTAATTTCCTTCATTAATATTTTGTATTTACATATTTTATTATTTTTATATGTTTTTATTATTATTATTATATGTTAATAAAAAATATCGTTTTTTCTATATTTATTTTTAATAATACACCAAATTCAATTACCTTAATTACCGGCGAACCAGTTTAGACAAGCAACGGGAGCTAAATTTTATCACTTAGCAAATAGTGCATTGTTTTTAAGTAAATTGTTGTTAAATAATATCCAAAACTTTGAAGTAGTGTGTACGCATGTACGATTATGTCTGCAAGAATACTACTCTTTTATAAATGTACTCCATAATTTGTTAAGCAAATTGATTTTTAGAAAAACTAATCGTATAACCTATCGTATTATCTCAGAACATCACTGAACAACTTTGCCAAGCTTAATAACGATCTGTCGTATTTTTTTTTGTAACACAAAAAGATAATAAACATGTACAAAATGTAAAAATCTAGTTTTTACATTGATAAACAAGAAATGTGCATAAAATGTTTTGGGACCTAAATAATTTTCAATATTTTGCACATAAAATTATTATATTAAACATTTACACATTTATACATCAAATTGTAAGTTCATCCTTTGCAAGATATCTTCAGCAGTACGTTTTACTTTATCATCTTTAGTACTACCAGTTTGTGCCAATACAACTGTACCATCTTTTAATATTGCAGCCAACGGTGCCAGTTTTTCAGCAGATAAAGACGACAATAGTTCAAGACAAGCTTCCATCGTTTCAATTTTGGTCTGTTTGAATGCATCAAAATCTTCCTCAATCGAATGAGACCTTTGCTGTTGGATTTCCGGCGGAACCGGTTGAGGAGGAGGCAATACATTTCCAGGACTAGATATGTCAAACGGATTAAGTCTCTTCGGTTTGACCTCTTGTGCATTCCTGGTCATCAAGGATGATGTTGACCCTGGCATTGCAGTTAAAGGTGTCGACATAAACTGCAAGGATTGGTGACGAAGCGTCATCTGAAGCAATGTGTTTGTATCGTAAGACAATTTTGGTGATGAAGGTAATGGTGGGATAGTATCCAGAACTGGTTTCTTAATCTTTGCGGCTGCTTCGTTGGTTTCATCATCAGTAGATGTTAGTACCTTTTCTTCCAAAGTTTCATTTCGAGAAGGGTAATCTGGGAACATGTCCTTTTCTAAGTAACTGGCACATGAATCGCTTGAACTTAGACTACTACGCCTTTTTGAAGCATCTCCCTCTTGGGTTTTTTCTGGTTCATCATCTTTTTCGCATTCGCGCTCAATATTTTCCTCATCGTCTCCTCCAAATGTTAGCTTTGCATAACTTTCACACAATGTTTCCCATTTTCTTCGCAATTGTGCTAAAAACTCCTCCACATAATCCAAATCTGTGTATAGTTTACGTTCTTTCTCTTCGACATCCATTTCTAATAACTTCTTAATTTCCCCGGAGGTGAGATGATATTTATCTATACCATCAAGCGATAACTCCACCAAAACAATTATTTGTACTACTTCACTTGTGTTTGCTAGGGTGTACAGATTTGCTGCTTTGGGTAGGTTTCCCACTTTCTGGACAAGAAACTTCAAGCCAGGCCGTAGATCAAATTCTTTTGCACGTTGATTGGTTACCTCGAGGCATTTTAGAAGAAGATACATATGCCTTCCGCCAACCCAGCGCAGGGTGCCACCAAGATTGGAAGTAACATGCAATATTTGTAATATTGGAGTCACATGGCGCAGATTTTGCAATAGAGCACTACTAATTGTTTGCATCAACAACTGATGTGCTAAAAGTCCAATTACAAGATTTTTGAATGGTACCCTCAGTGTAAACAACTCTGGGGAGGTTATCAACGCCATGTCTATTGGATACAGAAGGAATACATATGATCTATCGTCAGTTGGAGTACAATTTGGTTCCTCTGACGGTACACTTGCAGTACAGTTCTGATAGGTTTTTACTGCATTTACAACAGTAGAGGCAGTTTGTCCTTGGTGCAACTTTGCAAAACTTTGTGATATTTTATATGGCTGTGGATTGATATTGTTTGACTGAGCCAATGTAGATCGATTGTCTATATGTTGAGGATAATAGTTTGTGTTTCGTTGTGCAGACATTAAGAATACTTGAGATCCCAATTCATAAACCTTAGGAAGATTGTCATTTGACTTCCTAGCTGCTACCTTGACGGTGGCGAGATCTCCGTAGAAACTATTGCTGTGTGCTTTAAATGCTCTTGTTAGTTGGGTAAGTGAACTTAGGGTTACAGTGCACGCTCGGTGCATTGCTACAGTAAGGATCTCCCACTGTCGACTTGTTAAATTCTGGCCTAGGGCAAGAAGTAAGTGGCGTACACAGGACACCCCAAGACGAGCTACACTCTCTTCTTCGATAGAAATAATTTCAATTAGCAGTATTAGTAGTTGTTTCAAGGCTAAATCCACACAAGGCAGTGCAGATCTCTGTTGATAAGAATCCGAGGTAACAGTGATATACTCCACAACCAACTCCACAGTCATTCCAATGCAATGTTTGAAATGTACCCAAATGTTATCTTGATATTGAACATTAGCGTTGGGAAGTCGAATATTAGGACTAGATGGTTCTGTTATTGGTATTATTGACATTGTTTTAACATTTTTTCGGAGCCATACTTGCATCGTGGGTAGTAAATGATGGTTTACACAATAAAATGCAAAATTCCTGATCGGAAGAATGCTCTTCAGTATTTTAAACAGCATTTCAGCTTGTCCCCCACAGCCTCCCTGATTTGTACCATTTGCAGTTGCTAAATGCAAATTAGCAGTAAGGCCTTCGATTAATATGTACCATACTTTAAGCAATCCGTTGCTTCCTTTGTGAGCGTCCATCTCTCGTAAACTCACTTGTGCTTTTAATTCTTCTTCAAGTGAAAGCACTTTATAGCTCACTTGCAGTGACTTAAAGTGCGGATTGATATTCATATTTCCTTCATCTGTGCACAATATCTTCGAACAGTTTGGAATATTATCATTAGGCAAGCAGGTATCTACAATCTGCGGAGCTGTCTCAATTCCCATTCTATGCGTCAAGTTAAACCTAGGACATTTAGGCATGGTATACATTGCCGCTAATATTTTCGAGCAGCTCTCGATTAATTTCAAGCATTCCTGAGACATTGAAATATCTTGTTTTTTTCTGCCTAGCATATCTGGTTGTCCTTTTTCTACGTGATCATCATTATTCTCAATTCCAGTTGTTGTCGTTACTTTAATGTGCGCCAAAAGACACAATATGTAATCTAAAGCCGCGTTAGCAAACACCAAAGTGTTGTCGGTTTGCAGAAAAATATAAAATATATCTAAAATTGCATTACTAGCTAAACCTCCCATCGGTAGCACTTGCGAAGATCCATCCCATGTGGTCGCAGTACTACGAAGGGTAGCAAATAGTGGTCGCCAGCCAGAATTAATCTCTGAAGAGTTAGCTTCAACGAACTCACAAAGCGAGGCAACAATTTGATCCAAAACATCTTGATCGCAAATTTCAAGACAGAGTAAATTTTCAAATGGTTTGAAGAGGGCTTCGTTAAAATGAAAATGAGGTAGCTCAGATTGGTCGTTGAGCACGCAAGTGATAACATCATGAATGGCTGCGATTGCTTTCTTGGATACTTCGCGGTCTTTATGGCAAGCTGCTTCCATAAAATGTGGACCAACGATAGACCATATCTTCATGGTGTGGATAAGTGGTCGTCCTGATCGGATACATTTCAGTGTTACTTCTCCAATCCTAGACAGAAGGAACGATACTGGTGGTTTCTGTGATGGCTCTTTAGATGACCGACGCCACCAAGGACGTCGCGTGCCTAAAAACCCAAAGTTGGTATGTGACTGGGATGGTGCATACGTGCCTAGCGTTGAATGCGATGAGAAGAGTTGAAGATGGGATGCCTTGCAGAGTTCAGTGAGAAATTTTAGTAGAGCAGGCAAGGAAAGGCGTTGTGATGCATTGTGAAACAACTCATCAACTTTGGATGAAAGCACACAGCATACTTTGGCTGCATGCACCCCAGCCAACAAACCACTACCACGGGATGTGTTTAGCACTCCAGATCGTTCTACAATTTCAGCAACAGTAGTCTCCGAAGAATTGGCAGAATGGTTACTTCCATTTTGGGACATGTTATAGAATGGGTTGTTTGTCTGAAGAAAGCTGTAGACATCCACCCTGTTATGACAAGACAGTAACTCAAAATAATAACAATTGCACGAAAAAAACATTCTGGAACTTACGTTTCTTCCTCAAGACAGTTTTTATCTGATTTTTCATCAGGTCCATTGCTACTTGTATTATACGTGGTTGAAGTAACTTGATTATGTTTTTGTTTATTCTGAGCAGTCACCATCAACAATTGAGCAGCACCTGTTCGGCTAAACAGTGCATGTTCCAGGGCCGCTACCGCAATACATGCAGCAAATACATGCACCCAGCATTGTTGACTGTGAATTGCTAAATCCAATCCCTTTGAAAGTAGCACATCCAAAGAAAGTGCATGTGCTGCAAGAAGTTTGGGGCCTGATGTGTTACCAGGAATTGATGGAGATTGAGAGCAAGCCGAAGATGACAACAATCCCAGAATACTGCTGCTGCGAGTTTGTAACTTCAATATGTTACTTAAACTAGCCGCTTTTTGCAATCCTTCTAAGCTAGCGGTGATAACATCATCGCGCAGACGCTGCTTCAATCTTTGCCGCCCTCGGCGTGCTACTAATCGACTTAGAGAAGATGCTGCAGCAGTGGCACCACCAGCGACATTTGAGGGGGTTGGCTCACCAAGCCCTGCGCTCAGCACTGCCACTACGGATTGCCAGCAGCAGGTAAGAACACGGCGGGCCAATTTGACTCCCGCTTCTGCTTCAGGAACAATTTCCGTTTGGCTTTGATAAACTCGTTGTAGCTTTTGCCAGTCAGTGAGTTGTTGACTTGAACATAATCCACCGACGTCTACAATTAAAAGTGCATGATGATTGGTAATTACCCAAATGAAAACAATTTCTACGTAATTTTATTCTTTAATTAATATGGTAAAGTTATTTTAAACGGTTTTGTGAAATTTCGTGCATTAAAATACTCGCTGTTATTACCTGTTAACAAACTAATCAAAGCCGGTTGTTGCACCCCCTTTGGATCATACCCTGCAATTTCCAGAAGAGACTTAGCAAGAACATTTTGGTATAATTCGCACAACCACGTTGCTGAAACGTAAACAAGAACTCCACTGCCATGAACTTCATCAACGAATTGAGCTTCCGTCATTAATGCAGGATCAGATTCGGCATCTCCTACACTAGTTTCAAAAGTTTGGGTATGAGTTTGATTGCGATAGTGAGCTTTTTGAATAAGGTGCAGGTTTAATAAAAGAGCTGCGTATGTTGCTAAATAAATCCCATCTGCATTTACTATCGGGGTTACTATATCATAAGCTTGAGCAGCGTTGTGTTCGCAACATTTAGATGCAAATTCTTGAAGGACTTCGTCAATCTACAATATTGCTTCATAAGAACATGATTCCAACAGTAAACTCCGTACCTAACGTACTTGGATTGAAGACCGGAGTGTAAGTAAGTTAGGGAGCAGTATGCTTTGTAACATTTTAACAAAATGTCGTGCGTTATGTCGTTCCATATCTGTGTTACACTCATCAATCCCTGTCCGCCCCAAATGTAAACTTTTTGGTATATTGTGCAATTTTTGAAGCTGCTGGTTTGTTAGGAAACTTTCATCATCCATGATACTATCGTCTTCTTCATCGTCGTCTCCTCCTGCGTCGTATTCTTCGGGACCTTCAGTTGCCCCAGATGCCTCGCTATCGTCACCATCTTCCGCATCACGAACTCCACCTTCAATACCAGAACTATCTTCCGAATCACTCTCGTATTTTAAATTGGCTACCACATCTCTGAACGAAAGAAACAAATATTTGCATATTTCAGAATTTATCGTTTTCTTCGATATTTATGGTACCTGTATGGTTTTGGTAAACGAGCCAATGACTGGTAAGTCAGTGGTCCAGTATAATCTGCTTGATCCAGAGTATGGTATCGCCCGTTAGCAACTTCTGCGGCTTCAATGTCTATCCCTTCTCCTGCACACATGGCTTCAAGAGAACCTAGAAGTGCACAGACACATTCTACACTAGCCAATAGGACTCCAACGTCTGAACAAGAAGCTGATTCCTCAATTGAATCCATAATTCTGTTGGAAATAAATACCAATTGAATTTTCCCTGCAAATCTGAAAACTTGAATATACAACATACAATCTTATGATTGCCATATCATCCCCAGCATGGCGATAAATAGGTCCTGTTAACAAAAGCAAGTCAGTTAAACGTCCAGGGGATCTTAGAAGTTCTTTTGCTGCGCGCAGAGGTTCCAAACGTTTTGATGGGGTTGGCAATAATAGCATTCGATGGAATAGTGCTTCTAGCACTGGACGTAGAGCACGTTCACGTCCTACCAAACGAACCACTTGAATGCCAATACTAAAATTCAAAGAAACTTACATAATATAGAAAAAATATAATACCGAGAACCAATAAATGTATGACCTGTAAACAATTTTTGCTTGGTGCGTTGATAATCCAGGATCATTTGGGTCACCTGGGCCACCAAGGAGGGCCAACAAAGCAGGACAGAATCGTTGCCATAGGAAAGTTGTAAAATGTGAATTGGAATGCACTGATGGAGGTAGTGCCCCAACCAAAGTTAACAAGCATTCCAAAAGGAATACAATAACATCGTTGGATTTTGGTACACTGCAAAAATGTATGAATGCCATAAAGTAATAAATCAAAATAAGAAAAACAAGTAAAACTCACATCTTCATTTCTTCCAATTTAGAGCAAATATATTGCATTACGGGAATCGCCTCATTAAAGCATGCGACCGCCGATGTTTTATTGTAAACCATTTCAGCACTGCTGCCAGAGTTGCGATGCTTGGCTTGCTGTTGAAGGATTTCTTGGCATTCTTCATCTGAAGGCCACGGAATAAAGGCACAAGGCTATGTAAGGAAGCACGTAGTACTTACCGAGGAATGTGCAGAATGCAGTTAGAGTCTGGCTGGCAGCAGCCTGGGCGGCGGCACGTACTGGTTGCGTTCCAGATTCGTATGCTTCGCCACATTGCCCAACCAGTAGCATGACAAGACGACCATTCAATGCCCAACTAGATGCGCAAGCCATAGACAGGATACATCGCAAAATGTGTACCTAGATGTACCAACGAGCCCATTTAAATAAGATAAAGTGTTCTATACTTGATTTATTATTACTTGGGTATCATCACTTTGCGTTAACATGGATGATGTTGTATGCAAAAGTTGCGCAGGTAGCCATAGGGAATCATCCTCGGGTTCACTTCCTGCTTGGAATCGTTCATCACGGATAATTTTCTGTACAAAAAAAAAAAAAAGAATGCTAGAAAAATATGCATGTTATTATGTATGTTATAAATGGATATTATGTAATCTAAAAACCACTACGGAAATGAATGTGGTTAAATTGCAAATGATAAGCAAAATACGAACAGTAAATCGATATTATTACATTAATGCAGCATATATTTGATTACCAATTAAGATAATACTTACCGCTAGTCCACTAAGACCTAGTGACAATAGCTTAGACTTTTTGGATTCCAGGCATCCTTTGATGGGCTTAAAACATGCCGCGCGAAGTTCATGAGATGGAGTACGCAACAAGCTGTTTTGAGAACATAGGAGGTCTGAAAGTTTTGAAAATATAATATTAAATCCTTTCTAAACAAGTAAGAAGATATAAAAACAAACCCAGAACTAATCGGAATAGTTTTAACAGATCTACTTCGGAAGGTATTTTAATAAAAAAAAAACCATGTAGTTGTCTTACCGTATGCTTCCTGTGCCGATTGTTTCACATAAGTTGCCTTGAAAGCCCCACACTCTTTTATGGTGTTTTGTAGGAAGTCCTCCATGATTCTGCTAGAATGGGTTGCAGCAGACGTTAGAAGACTGCCGGCGTACACCGACGCACGACTGTAACTTCCCGCAGGTTTAACGTGCTTATTGCGTTGTACTAGACCGTGTATGACGCATGGATATTGCCAAAGAAGACTAATCAATAATTTGGCGCATGTTCTATCATTTAAAACTGTTTGGCGTGAATCTTTCCTATGCCATTATTTGGTACAAATGTAGAAGAATACATGTGTGATGATAATTTTAATTCTTGATATAATAACTTATGAAAATATGAAGCGATAAAAACGGATTGCAGGTTTTTTATATTTAGTTACCTTACTTACTCGTAACTTGCTTTATACTTTCATATATAGCAGTTAAACCCTGTTCTTCGTAAACATCTAATAATAATCGTTAATATAATATAGACATATATTAAATGGCAGAAAATTAAATCTAGTCAAAACGCGTTTATTACTATATTTTGTTTTCGATATATACAATTCTGAAAATTGAAAGTTCATGCTTTCCAGAAAGTATGTTTTCTTGGTAAAGATCATATATTAGTAGTTATAGTATTTCTTCCAGTCATAAATAACCCATCATGATAGTTATCAGAAGTTGTAAACAACGTTAACGAACATTCTCAATACTAATCAATATCAGTTCCTTTTCCTAATAACAATTGTCTACAAGCATGGTACTTATAAACACAAGAGTAATAAGACTCGATATTAAAGTATCTGGGTAGATATGTTGTAAAATAAAACTGTAACTGTGTACCATTGTTTCTATCATCCATTGCGCAACAAACTTAATTACAATAGCTGGACGAATAAGCAATAAGGATATGACATATGATATGTTATCTACATTGAACTTCATCAATTCATTATGAGATGTAAATAATGATCAAATTGCAAGAAAAACGAAATCATATTGTTTGAACATACGCCGGGATTCAATGTTCTATTACAGTTTCTTCGGACAGCACTAATGCAACAAGAATAAAATTACATAAATTATGAATGAGAATGATGCATTTGTATGTGAAAAATATTATAAATTAATGATAATGTCCACAATACTGCGCGTCAACAGAACGCATTAAAAAAAATTTGTGTATTCTTCATAGGCATTATTAATCAATTACACGAAAATGTTTTTAAAAACAGGATTTTACTAATCGTTTGGTTTTAATGGTTTGGTTATGATGAACTATTTATGCACTGGAAATTCAAGGGAAACGCCTCATCTCAAAATAATTCTTATATGTTTTTCTGGTTATTTTCGCTTAAATTAAATATTTTTCGTGCTGTCACTTTCACATTGGTATATACAACATTGGTAACACAATTCATGAAATTTAAACATTATCTATCTATTTTTTGAGCAGACGTAATAATTAATTAAGGGCGTTTAGAATACATACTTGATTTTGGTGCGACGTCGCTTCGACATTTAATTTTTACATCTAAATGGGCATACAGATGTATACCTCTAGTGGGCCTTTTCAACAATTTCGATTTGATACCCGAACTGCTCCAAAAGGGGTTTTCAACTTGCTGAGTGACGATCACACATACTAAATATTAATTTTTAGAACGTTTTCGGCTTGTTGTTTTCGTAAGATACTGAACATATTTCAACGTAATGCATATTAAACACTTCATGACCACACTCAACAATATTAGTTTGGAATCAATTCAAAAATATCTGATTGAAGTTATTCATCCTCTCCGATCATTTTCTCCCTGGTTATTGTAGAAGTGAAGGAGAATGTAATTGGAAAAACACAACTTTTAAGGTGCAGAAGTGTACTCCTTAATTGAAAATTGCTATAAATAACAAATATGATCCGTACTTTCGCGAGTTTGATGCAAGCAGAAATTTGCATTATTGAATCCTGGTGCATCCCAATATTGTCATTCTCGTCCGGTTTATGAAAATATTCGAGATTGTATTGATTGCAATAAGCAATGATTCATTTGTCTAGAACTCTACGATGTTGTCATGGATTCAATGCACCCATCGCACTCCTCGAATTACCAACACCAGCGTGATAAAGCCGTGCTTCGTGTGCTGCACTGCCGACAAGACAGAAGTGCCCGTGTACAATGATCCATCCGGTTTTCCCCACGCGCTGTCTCGTCTTGCCTCCCAACATGCGCTTTGCTTCAGAGTGCTTCGGCTTCACCTCGCTCAGTCCGTGCCACCGCCGAAGAAGATGCGGTGCGTTCCAAGTAGATATTCCAGTGATAATTCAGTGGTGATTTGAGGCAGTTGTGCTTTCACAAGTTTGCTATGAAACACCAATAGTGTTAATATTTTGACAACATTTTGAGGTTAGTAACATATATTTTCCTTTATTATTCTTGAGGATTTCATCGATAACCAGATAACACTCCAATCTTATTACGTTCACAGTCGTGTGCGACTATAACGTGTAAATGTTTGGCGCATTCCATCTTCTAACATAGAGAAATAACTATCTTTTCATTCAAGGATCAAAGAATACTTTGTCATGGGTAGGACTGTACTAGACCAGCGAAACCAACAAACAGGCTCAAATGCCACTTCACCTGTAATGTTGAGTCCACCAATTTTTTATACATCAACTGAGGAGGAAGAGGAAGATGGTTCTTGGGAGAGTGAGCTAAATAATTCAGTAGCCAGGGAGTTGAAGTCTTTTCCAAATCAAGTAGCTGGCCATTGTAATAAGTTTGGTGAGTGTTCTACTGTTCCTTTGTGCATTGTGTTTGTAAGCTGAAATGCATTGTCTCTTAAGTTATTCACTCCTTAGCATATTGCTGACATTAATTGCTTCTAATGTTCATGTTGCATATAGTGCAATTCTTAGTACAATAGCTGTTGGGATGGCAACAGTTGACGTTTGATTACATTTAATTCGATTTTCGGTTGTGTTGCAAGTTGCGTATATTAATACAACTGCGGCGGAGTTTTCAAAACATAGAACATTTACTGTGATGGAATTATAATTATTGTTCCAGGCATCATCATTCTTTCTCATAAGCAAATTTAACATTTCACTTGATAACAATATCATGTCCAAGTTAGATTCTTATCTTACCTAAATACCTATGGAATTTCCACCTTGTTATATAAACAATTCATTAATTAAACGTATTATTTTTATTGCATTATAATATGTTTATTTATTGCATTCTTATTATTAATATTCATATCAATATGCAGTGTTGGTCATGTTTGAATTCGTTCATTGATTGCTACTGATTAAATTTGACTATGATGCTGTGCTTAGATTTGAAAACGTTATCTTTCCAAACGTGATGCAAACTCAAATAACTAACAGTTTGCAATGCTCATTTCATCACATTAGCAATTAGCTTAGTCCTGTGACTCCTGCCTACAGGTTTGTACGGTAACAAAATGAATAACATTGGCTTTTCCACAGGGATTGTAAAATTCAAAGAGGCGCTGCTGAAGCCGATTTTGAACAACGTGTATTTTGAACGTGAGGCGTTGTTTTACGAGCATCTGCAAGGTTTGGGCGGAAGTGCTTGCGAATGTGATCCAGACATGCTCATCAAACGTCTGGTACCTAAGTATTTTGGACGCAGCGAGGTGCAGTTGAATGGCACTTGTGTACAGTGTCTTGTTATGGAGGATCTGACGCGGGGTATGCGCGAACCGTGCATAATGGATTTGAAGATTGGCAAGCGGACATGGGATCCAGATGCATCTTCTGAGAAAATTCATTGCGAAGATGTAGGTATATGTGTGTTATTTATAACCGTGGCGTATGTCTCTGAATCTAAATCCAACAAATATTACCAATTAGAATTCGAAATGCAGATGAATAAAAATTCGCTATTAATATTAACATTCAAGTCGGCGTGAGTTAACTACCTATAGATTTTAATTTTGAATGCTCAATTGCATTGAAATGGGCGACGAAGGACTTGCTTTTGTCGTGTCAATTTGAACTTGAAGACGTGTAGATTGGTGGCCCTAAAGGTCGCAAAAACTTTTCTTCTGTAACGATTTTGTCTGCTATGGAAACAACTTTTTGTTCTACAAAACTACTATTGTTTTAGGCAAAATACTACGAATCTAAACGTCAATGTGGATTCTGCATTCCGGGTTTTCAAGTCTATGATGTGAAAACTGGCAAATTGCGGAAGTTTGACAAAGGCTACGGCAGGCAGCTTAACAGAAACACTATTGTGGATTGTAAGTGATAGTCATAAATATATGAATTTATTTTCATACTGGCTTGCTTTATCAGCTCTGCGAATGTTTCTTAATGGCCATGACAAAACCATCAATCGTGTTCTCCTCGTACAAATACTGGTAGATCTATGGCATATCCAACGCTGGGCGCGCAAACAACACCGTCATCGTCTTTATTCGTCGTCAATTCTACTGATTTACGATGCGAAACGTTTACGTCAACTGCAAGAGAAAAACCCCAAGTCAAGCAAGCCTGTACCACCACCTCCAGTTCAAGGCACTTGTGGACTGAGACGAACAAACAGTCTTTATCGTCCTCTAAGCCTTGCAGTACTTAATGACAAATGTACCAAAACTGGATTTAGTGGACAACTTAATAAAGATGGACCAATATTTCCCGGACGTTTGACCAGGCCCAAACCGAAACATTCGCAAACACAAGATACCTCGAAGTCTTCGGCGGCTAGTTTAAAACGCATGCATTCATTCCACAATAATTATGATGATGATCTGCGCTCGATTCGCACAGATTATGCCAGTATTCTTGAAGACCTCGTTGCTGATAGTCACAAAGAGATTTGGGCTGGTGCGCGTATGATTGATTTTGCTCATGCATTTCCAGCAGAGTCTACATCTCGACCAGATAACAATTACTTGAGCGGGATTGACAATTTGGTTGAAATTATAGAGTCGTTTCTGGTTGAGAATGAAGATGAATAATGATGAACATTTATCTACTTAAGTATTAGTAGTACTATGCTAGATTTTGTCGAAGTAAATATATTTGTAGATATTTATAAAACAATTGCACTGCGCAACAGAAAATTTCCCTAACGGATAAAATTAATAGTACTTGACTCCAGTGTTGGATCTGCTAATCAAACTCATAACTTGTAACGACTTTTTGTCATAGTTACTGATAAAATAGGTGAAAATATCATTTTATTATCTTGATTAGTTCAGCGACAACAAGGTCTAATTATATAAAGAATGTCGGAATTTACATACCAAATAAGAATATATTTCGAATAAACTGCATGTTGGTATGTTAAAATTATTTTTGATGCTCTATAATGTACTATAAATTTTCTTATTATTGTACAATTAATTTGAAAGTAGGATTTTCGAATCGAAACCGGATTCGTGGGCTTCTTTTTGGGCCTTTCGTCGATGCTGCAGTGAATGATGTACAAGATAATGATCAAATTGCATATTTATCACGGCACAGCTCCTAAAGCCGGCGCTTAGTTGGTCAAAGTGTCTGTCTAGGAAACGGGAGATCGCGAGTTCGAATCTCGTCGGAGCCTGGGTGTGACTGACGCGCGAGTTCTTTCATCCTACTTGGTTATCCTGTATTTCTTCGTCGTGGTATTTTCACATTACATAGTACGTGTAGCTTCGCTTTTATCATCTACCATTTAAAATTCCGAAGTACTTTCAAAATATCGACTGGAAATGGGAAGGGAAAAATCATCTTGACATTTGTAACTGGTTACGTATCTCTCTTGTAAACGAAAATAAGTAGTGCAGGTTTCGAAAATCGGCGTCAGCGTGAACGTGTAAATGAGTTATGTATATTCCAATCGCATTTCATTCAAACAGGATTTTAACTAGACAAGTTTACTTACTTACTTTTGTAAGTGTAGTGTCACTGTCTTCACAATTTCAAGAAACATTTAACAAGACGAGTGTTTCACATAAATTTTATTTAATGTTTTCAAGCAGTCTTAATAATATCTTTTTAATAAGCGTTATTTATAGTTGAACTTTTAAAGGTACATGCAAAGTGTACCTATAAAACGACATTGTGGAATGCAAGATATTGCACACTGGAATTAAACTGAAAAACTGCAGTCTATACTGCTTCACTATTTAGTATAGGACACTAAACTAACAAATAACTAAATGCTTTGATCGAATAAATTTAAGAACGTAATTATTATAAGAAGAATTTATTATTATAATATACTTATATATATATATATATATATATATATATATATATATATATATATATATATATATATATATATATATATATA
>JAODIE010019995.1:0-85908 GCA_027575565.1 Diploeciton nevermanni
TTATGATAGTTTCCACCTACGTGTTATTTCTATTTGAACTTCCTGTCCTCTGGCAAACAATAAGCCATCAACAAAAGGTGTTAAAATGCAATACGCTTTTTTCCGACTGACCTGGCATAAAGTAAATGCAGAATGTGACTACTTGACTATCGTTTTTCAAACTGACATATTTATTAACTTGGTACATAAATTTTAAACTAATGGAAGAATTATCACTTATCTGAAAAAATTATCACAAACCCTATCGTAAAAACAACGGAATTATCTATTAAATTCAATAAATATTTGTCTTTATTACATCTTAAAATGTACTATGTATGACATTGATTATTTTCTTTTGTGGAGAATTTTACTAAGTGCACATAGTAAAAAAATTGAAAGTGCTTCCAAATCCACACGCGTTTACCTTGAACACAAAAACGCAATAAGATGTGCCACAGTTTACTGAATCGCAATGAACATCAAAACAGTTTAACATAGAAATTATAGTAATATTTTTAACTCTAATTATAAATAACGCAAACAATGAAACCAGCCTTAATACATTTCATGTATCCTACGCTAGATTCCAGTAATTATTGTGACTAATCTTCTGTAAGATTAGATTCAAGTGTTGTTTCTAGTTACAAATGATAAGTAAAATAAATAACTGTATGCTAATAAATGCATCTAAAACATTCGTAAAGTAATAATCAATTACCTTTAACTGCCTGCCAATACGTAATAAACTCAATTAAGCGTTTTTTGTGAAGCTGTTGTTTCTGATTCAGATAAACACACGCAACCAATTAATTGTCAAGCCTGTTAGCTACTAACCACTTATATGAAGCATTGTCCAAGTAAGGCCAACGAAAAAGTACACAATTCATTATCTTATCAGCACACCACAAATTGAGTTATTTAGAGTTGTTTATGGAAGTAGAAAATACTGTGATGTCCCTGAGCGGAATCTGAACAACTATGTCAATTTTCTCTGCTATGTTCATTGCAGCGATAATAGTTAAACTGTCTGTTCTATAGTCACATAATATCAAAAACATGTTCAACCTTTCTTTCAATGCTTTCAACTTCCGAAACCTAGCGGCGTTCACTCGTCTTGCGTCTGTTCGATTTCTTGTTATAATATTATAAAACCAACGTCAAAACAATCCGGCTAATACCATTACGAACAAGGCGTACTGCCGCCAATCGCCCGAAATACTAAAAAAACTTTCACTTACCTTTGATATCGCCCAGATATGTTGATGCTATTCTTCTCTAACTATTCTTCTAAAGATGAAAGAATCTTGACAATATCAAACCTGATTGTTTTTATTGCTATGCTGTTGAAACACTTTTGATCTATTGATGTTCTTGTAGACGATGAAGTAAAGTTTGGAAATGTTGCAATACTTTTTTATTTTGTTTCTTTTTTGCTACCGTAAAACAAATACTGCACGACTGCCGACTTGTGTCACGGATTGTATCAAAGTGGACGAAGCGGATGCAGTGAGCACACGATACAAACAAGCGCCGACGATTGAAAACACATGGGAAGCAAGCTGCGAGTCCTTGAAAATATATATGCACGCAATGCAGACTGGCATTCTCCAAAAATACGTCCCATATAGATTGAAAGTTCAATTGAAAACTCAAGTCAAAATGACTTATTTCAGTGCAGCGGGGCACACTTTTCAAGTAATGGCTTAAACTTGTTAAATTTTCTTTTAACTACTTTAACATTGCTTTGAAGTAGATCAAAATTGGTGCATAGTCAGTTTCCATAATCAAGAATCACCAAAGTTAATAATAAACTCTGCGAAAAAGTTGAGTAAAATTGAATTACTCGCATACGCGCTTAACGTATTTGTACTTGACATTCCATGAGCTGTCATAAGTCTCTTTGAATTGAACTATAATAACAATTGCGAATGGCCAGCAGTATTTTTTTATTAGTACGCTGAGGCCATTTGCGTATCTGCATGTATTTCACAACAATCGATAATCCGTGTTTTAACTACTACTCTGTAATTTTAGTGAGTTTAATGTAGTTATTTGGGCAGAGTAGCCTAATTTGATTTAATTTTATAATATTCGCTATGTTAATGTACAGCAGAGGTAATATTAGTAAAATATTTTAAAACGTCATAAAATCGATCCGGTTTAAGAAACTTGTTTCCTAAGTTGGCCAATCGCAGTCTTAATTGTAATTACAACACAACCACTTTAATTGCAGCAGTTAGTTCTTAATACTGTATCCATTTGAGAAATTTTAATAAGACCATTTTTTCTTGCTTGATGGCATTACATAATTCACATGTCACATGTGGTATGTCACACATATGAATGCATATGGAATGTGTCGGAGTGTGCGACAGAAAAGTTATTTTGTTGGAATTATTATCGAGATAGAGTGATGGTCCAATTTAGGCAACATGGATATTTAAAACTTGATATTGTACAAAAACTTCAAATTAACATAATCTCTCAAAATGTTATTTGAAAATGATAATTTAAGTGGATAAAATTTTATTTAGAACACTTCTTCATTATAATCTATTATACTGCAGAAGGCAACAAGCCGAAAACGTTCTATAAATAAATTTTAGTGTTATAGTTAAATTTTATCAACATAATGAATATTAAACACTTCGTAAGCACACTCAACAATACTCTGAAATGATAGATAAATAGATGTATTTGCTTACGTATGGATAAATTAAAACCTTTGTTTTTCGGAACCAAATAACAAATTCTCTTCTTAGTCAAATAACTAACATTTCTGTCTGTAACTACGGAACGATTTTTCGCAGACACGATTGTATTAACCTCACCTTCATCCATATAAAACAAACCTATGGTGGTTTATTCGCCTCTATCTATCATTTTTGAGTTAAGTTCAAAAACCAAGTCATGAAACAAATATTTACTCTATTCAATTACATTAGCACTGAAGCAAAATTGTGTTTTAAAAATCAAAATCAGTGCAATGCGTCAATGTTAACCTGAAATCCGTAGCCACGCCAAACAAATAATGCAATAAATAAAATAAACATATTAGTATACTAATTAAAAAGTAGTAGTTGCATTTTTTTGAAATGACATGTCAAATATGCTTTTATTCCTATGTTCCCGAGGGGGCGCTCGTGAGCCCGCACGAGGCGTCACCAAAGTGGGTCTATATTGTAACTTCCTTAAATTAAAAACACAAGTCTTAATTCTATCCTCAACAGTAGTAAACTAATTACAAAAGTATGTGATACTACAAACTAATACTTACGAAAGTTACATGGCCAAGCCAAGGAGATCAAGAAATATAAGCTACCCTTATTGGTGCTTTGCTTTCCTTCGCTTTGTGTTGACTTTACTACCCCAAACTGGCTACATCCACCCAGATGAATTCTTTCAGAATGTGGAAATTTTAGCTGGTAATGACCTACACAATCCTTAAAGTTTACATGCTGTAATACTAATTAAATATTTAATTATTTAGGAAGGGCCTTTGAGTTTGAAGCAAGTTTTCCTTGGGAATTCAATGTAACATGCCCAATCAGGAGTATTGGAGTGTCATACTTTACAGTTGGCTTCAGCTACCAAATCCTAAAGATCCTTAATATCTTCATTGGAAACTACTTGAAAACATCACTTATTACACCTTATGCTCTGCTAGTCACACCAAGGATCTTCCTTTGTTTGCTCTCTTATTTTGTGGATTATACAATCTACAAAATATGTAGACAAAATAATGAAAAAGCAAATTGCAAACTTATAGTCCTTGCATCTTCATATGCTACACTTGTATATTGTACAAGAACATTTAGCAATACTCTAGAGTTAATCTTATTTGCAGTTTTGTTGTACTTTGTAGCAGACAGTATGATTTTCTCAAATATTCTCTGCAGACAGAGAGAATATTTGAATAACAGATATGAACGCAGTGAGAATCCGGCAGACCGTGCTAAGTTTTATAAACTCCGATTGTATTTAACATCGGATTCGTATAAGAACTGCCTACAGATTGCGACAGCAGCCACATTAGGCTTTTTTAACCGCCCTACATTCGTGGCGTATGCGGTGTTTCCAATATTTTTCTGGTTGTACCGTGGAATTGGGTACAAATCAGTGAATACACTGCAGTTTAACGCAAGGATATTAGTATTACTCCTCTGTGCAATTCCGACGATCTTATTCATGATTCTGGTGGACTCTTTCTTTTATGGATACATCACATGGGGTGAACTCGGTGTATTAGATGTCTCGATAAACAGCTTTGTTTTCCCACCGTGGAATTTCATCAAGTATAATACCAACAGTGATAACTTGGCAAAACATGGATTACATCCAAGATACCTCCATGTTCTCGTGAATGTCCCATTGTTGTTCAGTCTATTGGGATTATTTGCTATTCTTGGTGCTGTTGATGTTACAACAAAGTAAGTTACTTCGTAAATTACGAAATTATCCGCAATTTGCAACATGATATTGTGGTTTGTAGGTTGTTACAAAAGAAGTTCAATCTCTTACCAACAGTTAGAAGCATTAAAGGACTAATGACAATGTCCTATATCGCTCCAACTCTCTTCCTCTCAATTTTCCCGCATCAGGAACCCCGCTTTCTGCTCCCAATCCTTGTCCCATTGATCTACCTCTTCGCGAATAAGATAAAAGCAGAATCTCAACATGAACTAGTTCAATCTGATGGTCCCGAAACATCTTCAACGGATACAAGAAAATCCTCGTCAACAGCATCACTTTTTCGTGTTTGGATAGCGCTCAACATCCTCTTCACAGCTTTCTTCGGGTTTATTCACCAAGGAGGTCTGCTCAACGCTACAGTGCACATCACAAAAGAAATTCGAAAACAACCCCACTATAACTACCACATTGTAACAAGCCATGTCTATAGTATACCACACGTTCTCTTTATGCAACCCGGGTCGGGCAGTCTTCTCCAACGCGCTGGAACCAAGTACAAGGCTGGTAAACGTGTCTTCACCGATGAAGTAGGTTCGATGTCAATGGAAATACTTGTAAAACATATGCATTCGCTTCTTAAAGTCGCCAAGGAGAACAAACGCCGCCACAAAATGTTTCTCTTGTTGTCTGGGAGCAAACATGACGAACTTATAAACACTCTTCAAAATAGTGTAATCAACCGTAATATGAGAATTGAGATTACAATCCGCCATATACACAGCTTTTATCCACATGTAAGCACTGAAGCTCTGCCTGATTTTAATGAATTGATTCGATTAATTAACGGTGCACAAGTTAAAACACTGAGCATCACTGAAATCTTGGATTGTTTGAAGAAACTTATGCAATCATTTGATCTGAAACTTTACGAAGTGCAACTGTGATGACATATTATTAATATTCGACGGTTTTACACATGACATTATATCAATTAAATGCAGTTAGTGTTTTTTTTTTATTTTTACAATGTAGGAAGGTAAAAAAATGAAAACTGCGCCACTTCTCTATAAAAAGTACAAAAATAAAATGAGTAGTCCGCCTAAATACTGTCGTTAGTTGTCGCGGTGTTAAACATGCAAACATCAATCGGCGATGCGAGCATAAATACTACAGAGATAGCATTATCGATGCCCTTATCAGTTAATGCGCTCGCTGCACGCCCAACATTCCTCCAACAATATATGGCAATATTTGGTCTCTGGCTCCCTTCCGGCGATTAAACATAGTCAACATTACTCTTACACCTAATCGTAGTCAGTAAATCGGATCTTAATCATTAATATGATTAGTCGTGACCGGGCTTCCTTCTTCGTACTATATCAAGCCAGACATTTTAGACAATCCATGAGTTTTCTTCATCAAGGCACATTAGTTGCCACTATTGTCACTATTTTAAGCCCAAAGTTTAATAATAAAAACATGCCAGGGCTATCCAAAACAAACAAATTCCAAATATGCGAGAAAATTAGGCATATTTAGAGTTTGCCTTAAAATATGACATAATATGTACACATTACACAAATCCTTATCATTAAAAGTGGACTTCACATCATAAGTCCGCAATCCTTGAGATTGTTTTTAATGATGACGTCCGTAACTGCGTCAAAGACGAACTGAATGTTGTTGGTGTCCGTTGCGCATGTGAAGTGTGTGTAGATCTCCTTCTGGTCTTTCCGCTTGTTGAGGTTCTCGAATTTAGCACGAATATATTGCGATGCGTCCGCGTACGTATTGGGGCCATTGTACTCGGGGAAGCAGATTGTGAGCGGTGATCTCGCTATCTTCTCTTCGAACAAATCCTTCTTGTTGAGGAAGAGAATAATAGAAGTGGATACAAACCATTTACTGTTGCAAATCGAATCGAATAGGTTTGTTGACTCAACCATCCTGTTCATCTCTTCATCTTCGGCCAATACTAAGTCGTAGGCAGAGAGAGCGACGCAGAAAATAATGGCAGTGACTCCTTCAAAGCAATGGATCCATTTTTTTCGTTCGGAACGTTGACCACCAACATCAAACATCCTAAAAAGTAAAATATGCAATAGCAAACAGTTGCCAACGTCGGAAGTTGAATAAACAACTTACTTAAAGTGTAATCCTTTGAAAGAAAAGTGCGTCTCTACAATTCCTGTCGTCTTAACTCTTGTACGAAGTAAATCCTGTTGTGATGGAATATAATGCGGCTGCGCAATACGATCTAATGCATTTAAATAATAAGCAGCCGAGTCGTTAAGTTGATACTCCCTCGACCGCGCAAAGCAAAGCTGCACTCCTTGATCCTGCCACAACTTCTTCATCAGAATGACCAATTCTGGAGTAAGTTCACCTTCTTCGGCTGCACTGGCATACATGAAGAATTGCCGGGCCATATCCTGTTATATCACCGCCATCATACGCAAACAAAGCAAACAAATGCGATAATTAGTGATTAATCATCAGACACTCGACGACGCAGTCAGCGTCACATTGCATTATCAATTGAGTAATTAGTTGTAATATGTGAATCATTACGAGGTGTCAATCAACTCGCTCTGTAGACATGAATAGCCTGAGAACGTGCGGTATTCAATTGTAAGCGGAGCTAAAATGATAGTGATTAAGACATACGGTACGGCCGGGGTCGGCAAAGTCGATGCGCAGTTGACCCATGGCTCGAATGATGGTCATCAAGCTCTGGATGGTGTTGCTATAAACGACAGGACGGTACTGTTCGCACTCTTCACGGGAGTAGCCAGTCTCATGAATAATCTTCATTTGTTTAACAATTGTACTCTTTCCTGACTCACCAGCACCTAGAATAAAAACAGAACTTGTTTTCGTTACAATTGTACCATAAGAGAATTAGAATAGACGCGTGGTTGTTTTTGTTTTATTCCTCCTGTGCTTGAGGTGTCAATACTAACGCTGGTGACATGTAACAAAATGTAACACAATACCCAATTTCATTTTTCACGCGTTTTACATTTTAATTCGCTTTTAATGGATTCAGCGCAAAATGCAACTAATATTCGTTCGAGATTGTACATATAATTAGAGATATTATATGGAATAATAGATATAGACGTGAAGTGGTGCGTTCCACAGACAACTTTGGTTCATCATCATGTACATGTAAAACGCGAAGGAAACAAATGATGATCGATGTATAGAATGAATATGCGTCAATAACTACTGAATAATTAAGTATAACGCGGTACGCAATTTAATTATTCAGCGGATTAGTCATTCTCACTACTTTTCTAAAAGATTCAAAGAATAAATCCAATTATTTTGTAAGTAGTTATGAAGAGATTTTATAATGGTACTCACCTAGAAGGAGTAGCTTCACCTCACTAGCGGCACGCTCTCCATCAGCACGTAGATCCCGGTCAATTTTCTTAGAGCGCTCGTTGGCGTCCTTGTCGCCGGCGGTGCTCACGGCGCAGCCCATCTTCGAGTCCGCGTTGTTCACCTGGACACACCTGGCCTGCCTACAGTGAGCGAATCACCGCATAAGTGCAGAACCCGCCAACGCTTAACTACACACGCCGATGCCGCAAGTACATGCACTTATTCCAAAAGGCAACGAACTACTTCCACTTCGATTTCAAGTTTAACCGACGCAGACACTTGTTGCACGCCACCGACGTTTGTCGCTTGTCTTTCGTGGACTGTTTTCCAACGGAGTCGGGGTGGGAATTTGCAAGTGCCGGCTCCGCCCGAGCGATCGAGACGCCACCAGTGATTTTCCGATTGTTATTTATCGACGTATGGTATGTGTTTATCATATAATGCCGTTGAAAATTGAGTGTTGAGTTGCTGCAAACAATTATATTGCAAATTATAACATCCGCGCGTGTTCAGACGCGAATACCTTCGCCCCCAGCGTATATTTCCGTTCCATTGGCGCAACAGGAGCGTGACAAAACAAGCTAGTTTTATTCGCCATCTACGAGATGGTATAAATACTAAACATTTAAATTTTGTATCACTTTTTATCGCTCTTTCTTCGCACTTGTTGCGCTCGCAACCTATACGAAGCATACAATTCACGAATTATATCTCGTATCTTTACTCAAATTGTATTAAGAAGTAAACCAGTACATACAATTTCATAGTAGACTCCTATCATCTATTAAAATCACATTTGTTTCCACTCTCTCTCGCATAAATCTTTCATTACTCCACTTTGTTTTATATTCTCAATGAATTGATCCAAACAGCATAATTTGCTGCAGCTTTGATTTCTGCAAATGTCTTAACAGTAATAAATTTCGTACAACAATGTAATGTCCACGCGCATAAAAAAAAATTGCTTCACAAACGTAAAAGTAAATTCCATTTTGGTTTCTCATTTTCCGCACCTCCTCTAATGGCGTTGATATCTAATTACTTAGTCTACCAGGCACTGAGATATTTATCATTTAAACTTTTTTTTCATACAGTATTCAACAGAAATTAACAATTTTTTTGCAATAGTCTCTTAGAAAATCATTTGGTGATTAAAATCCTTGAAATTTCTTCAACTCCCCTGCATCTCCTGTCTCAAAAGTTCCGAAATATTTGCATTTTTGCTTAAATCTGTTACAATGTCTACATGAAATGCAAATTCCATGTATTTGATGAGCTCTGATTTTCGATTAGCTATCACAAGTAGGTATCACCAATCAAGTCAACTGTTGCTCAGTTAATAACATCTCAAAACAAAATGGATCATTGACTTAACTAGAGTATTTACATTTTATACACAATTAGATTCTTTGTTTTCAGCCTCCCTTTGTAACTTTTCAGCTGCGTTCCAAAAGGACAAAGAAGGCCCTGCCCGTCGCCCACCTGGTGCTGTCCCTCCGCAGGAGAACGCGGGTGAAACTTAACCGTAAAAAAATGAACTAAGTAAGAATAAATTTTGTTTAGCGCGTCCCGGTATAAAACTATTTACACTGCAGCGCAAACTACGTCGCCTTCTTCGAGCGCTTGCTTTTGTCTAGCGTCGATGGGGTCGACGTGGTGTTGAGGTTAGGCGATTCCGAGCGTCGCTTGCGATTAGATTTACACATGGCACAATGAAAAACCTACAAGAGAAGATAAATTAATTCCCGACTAGTTGCTTTAGTTTCCAACTTACATCTGGTATATTTGATTTCTTTATCTTGGCACAAGACAAGTGTATCCAGGTGAAACAAATGGAGCACTCTATCATAGGTCTGCCTGCAAAAGGCTTGCCACAAAAGCACGACACATTGTTATACGAGTCCTTAGCATCCCCGTCGGAATCCGAGTCTTCTTCGCCGCTCACTTTCTCGTCGCGACTGAACGTGCTGTGAGTGCTGGTTGTCTCTGAGTTAACAGAACTCCCAGAGCTATCCAGAGGTGGACTTGGATTTGAAGTATTCCTACCATCCTGCACGAGCACAAACGGCACTATGCAACACTTGTATTTTAAACTTGCTAGTATGGTACTTACATTAAGTTCCACAGGGTTCTGTGGATAATTCTCATACTCTAGAACATAAGTGCAGAAGAGAAAGAAATCCTCGCTGGTCCTCGGCCGCCTCAAAATGGACGCGTCATGACTATCATCCGTCGCCTGCAACATAAGCAATCAATTTTCGTCACTACCTCCTGCAGGCAATGTAATCAAGGTTCAATAAGTCACAAAGTGGCTCAACTCACATTCGCCTCGGCCATCGTCGCGAGCCCCGAAACTGCAAAGTAAGAAAACAAACGCTATCACATTACTGCCATAAATTGCGCCAGATTATCAGCTGTTAAGACAATTGCCTCTGCCCTCGTCGCACACAACTGCAACTGGGGCCGATCTTGAGCTGTTGCTCAGCGAGGAGTCGAAATGCGTTTCAAAACATTTACCTGTGATCTCCATGTTAGTCGTTACCATTACCTAACTCTGGGCCGTCGCGAATGTGTCATCCCACTATAAAACTTCACCGAGTGTCTACTATCTGGTGTAGCCGCAGCCGTCGAGGTCTGGAACGCTGAAGATAGCAATCGTTCCTCTGCGCGGCGCTGTGCCTCGACATAGATCCCGAGTACGACAGGCGCCCTGCCTGTTTGCGCTGTACTTATCGCAGGCGAACTGGACTGGCACTTGTGCAGTGTTGTGCGCAGACAGCGCAGCGAGTCTTGCGCACCACCACCAAATTAGTGCCTGGTGCGGGGACGTTAACAGAAGACAGAAGTCTACAGCAAGTATCGACACCACAAGTGCAAGAAGAATGGTAAATTTAACGCAGTACAAAAATTGTTCAACCAGGTTACCATAATTTAACACGAAGGTGCCCGAAGAAAATTTAACAATGGAACGACTTCTGTCGATTTTCGTTATGCTGATAGTCATTATTGTCTAACAGAGATAGTGACACTGACGTACTTCTTGATTTGAGTGAGGACAAAGTTAACTGTCCTGGCGGAGATATCCGAACGCAAGGCACAAGAACCGCTGCGTTTAAATGTTCATATAACTGGATGCTTCTACAGGGAGTAAATTTTTAATCCTAGCGAAAAATTTACAAATACTCTTCGTTCCGAATCTTCATTTTGAACTCTAACAGAGACAAAGCAGCCAGTTACATGTAAAGTATATAAATATAAAATACACATGACATACTTACACTTACACTCATCTATACATGTATATCAATTCTCAAGATATAAAGATTAAAGTACTAAATATAATTATTGTAATCGTAAAAATGCCTAATGGTAAAATTACTCGAATAGGTAACGACGACTGCTCATTTTGATTGCGTAGTCTTTTGTTTCCACTTTCAGCCACTCCCTAGCAAAAAGTTGATTTGCTTCAATATTGATTTACTTACAGTTAAACAGTTGGCTATGTTTTGGTTTTGTGCTTATTTGGTATTAGTATATAAATATATAAGAGATTTGGCAAAAATGTGACTGAGCTGCGGTTTGTCTTTGGGACTATTCCTTAAATGAGTTGAACTTATGTATATACTTGTTGCCTGTACATCTCAGCATGCGAGTGTTGAATGTTAGAGAGGGTTTTGTGAATGTACTCGAAACCGGGGCGATCTGCGGGTTTGTCAGCCCAGCAAGACTTCATGACTTCGTAGACTGGAACTGGCGTGTTTTCAGGGCATGCTAGAACATTGCCTGCTTTGAGAAAACGCACCACTTCTTCGTGTGTCATCCCGAAGTAGGGCTGCAGGGCGAAAGAGAAGATTTCCCAGAGGCAGACTCCAAAAGCCCAGATATCACTTTCTGGGGTATATTTGTTGTACAAGATGGATTCAAGTGGCATCCATCGAACTGGGATTGCATCGCGTTCATCACCTTTGTAATAATTCTGAAGCAACCAAAAAATAAACATATAAATAATGTACAACGTAAAACTATTATTGGCAATACCTGCAGATATATCTTCTGCGATAACCCAAAGTCAGCAATCTTGACAACCATATCTTCATTAATCAAACAATTCCGGGTTGCAAGGTCCCGATGCACGAACTTCCTATCTGAAAGATACACCATCCCACTAGCAATCTGCAGTGAAATATCCAGCAGATCCAAATAATTCAACTGGTTATCCCGATAAATGCTCTGATGTTCTCCATCTATGCTACGCAGCACATAATTACTCGGAGAACACTGTCGTAAAAACTCTTTCAAATCACCTCTTCCCATGTATTCAAATAATAGACACATTGGCCTACCAATTGCGCACACCCCCAACAGCCTTACAATATTCGGATGGTCAAACTCCGACAACAAACATGCCTCCTTTTCGAAGTCCTCCTGCAGGTCATCCGAGGCATCATCTTTGAGCATTTTCACTGCAACCATTGTAAACTCTTCCCCAGGCACCAGTCCAGGTGCTTTTGCTTGGAACACTCTTCCAAATGCACCTTGGCCCAGATCCCTAATGTAGATGATATCATTCCGTGGAAATTCCAGTGATTCTAGTTTTGGATTGAGTCTTGCTGCAGTTCTGTGATATGCCTGATTGCTAGGAAGTTTATCAAGATCAATGTTAACATCTTGGCTATTTGCAGGTGGGGTGTAACCCAGTTTATGCTTGTGATTTCTATGGCATAAAAGAAATGTGAGTAGACAGATGAGGATAGCAAATAGGCCGATGGCAGACCAAAAAATAAGGTATGTTGGTGAAAAATAGACATCCATGACAATTCCTTCTGGTTGGTCTTCATTGAAATGAGTTAAGTTTTCACAGATTGGAATGTTGCAATGTTGCCAACGTACGCTGGCATTAGTGGTGAAGCACCATGGGTGGTGTTCTTCACCACCTGCATTTCGACAATAATTTTCTGCATCTTGCAACTCGGGAAGGTAGAGTGGAGGCCTATCAAAGGTGTGTGGTTTCTGAGAGTGCCAGTTTTGACATTCCAGTCCATCTTTTGTTACATTCATTTTACCTAAATAAAATCTACCAGTGCCTTTCACACAGTCATCTGAAAATTAAAGCCTTAATTTCTTTTAGGCCTAAAACTACAAATAACTTACAAGTTATATCCCCTCGTTTAACATCCATAATTGCTACATATGAACAAGTAGCCTGTTCATTCTTCATCTCATATTTTGGCAGTTTTGAGCAATCTGGGAGCTCAAAATGTTCCCTAGACCTAATAAAAATCCCTCGCTGCTTTTTATCTTCAATTGTAGCCCAATCATTGTAGCAAAACTGTTCCTTCACTGCCATACAGTCTTCATAACAAAGTGGAAGTGGTGCTGAGTTGTTATGATTACACCTTGGAAATGCATACATACAAAGTAGTTTCTAAAAGATAACATTGATGTGTCAATATGTTGTATTACATAATTACTATTAAATATAGTTATTGACCATTAAATTTAAATACCTCTGCACTACTCCTACAAGGTTCCTTTAATGTGACAATTAGCTCTTCCCAGAGATCCATAGTAATTTTATTATTTTTCCATCCACCATCATCTGAATGCCAGAGCATAGTGCTGCTATTGAAATAGTTTCTGCACACCTTGTCCATGTAAGGCCAGCAATTTGCGGCCGTGTCTGTCACACAAAATACAGCCAGAACAACAATCAAAAGTGCGTGCTTCATTTTAACAACAGATTGTGTCTTCATGATGGGTGTCTGTTATTCCTGTTAGTATATCACAGCCATGGGCATGGGGTTGGGGGGTTGAACGCCATTTGCCCTCCCTGTTGTGTTTGTCGTGCCTGGGGTGCGTTTGTTTTCTTGTTGATTCGATGCTGCACTACAACTTGCCATTGCACTATGCGTTAGATCATACCGCCTTTTTTCATGCGGTTTGTTTTTGTTATTAGAAAGTGCGATTAGGAGCAGTCATTGTATTATTATTGAGTTTTGGTGAAACTTCCGCTTCCGATCCCTGCGGCAACGGCGGCGGCGAACGAGGAAGAAAACAGTGGTTGACAGATAAAAGCGTTGCGAATGCAGAGACATCAAGTGCACAAATATTCAACAAGAAATTTGAATAATCAACTAAAAGAACAAAATCTAACAATAATAAATCAGATAATGATCTAAAATTTACCTTAAAATACACAATACTACCTACTTAACTACCTAATTGGTGCTAACATTCAACAACATACAATGAATTTAAATAAAAATAAAGAACCCACCTCCATCACATAACGGGACAACCGCAAAGCTGTTTGTCACTTTGCTTCTGCCCGCTTTACATTTTTAGGCCAATAAATACCAATTATTCTAACTATAATCCATTATTCAACTACTTCCAACCAACTATATAAATCTACACAATGGACCTATCACCAGAAGTATACTTTACCCATATAAACCACGGCATATTCAAATTAAATAAACACAATTATTTGCTTTCTAGGATGTAACTCATTACTTGGAATCAACAGACTTTCCTCCCTTGAAAAATGAAAGAATATTAACTGTTGCCAAAGGTGGCATACCAGATAAACTTCCAGTGTGGGTTATGCGACAAGCTGGCCGATATTTACCTGGTAATTGTGAAAAGGTGCAACTTATTACAAGGGTGTTATACATTTCTTATATTTCAGAATTTAGAGCCTTCAGGAAGCTATATTCCTTCTTTGAAATCTGTAGAGATCCTCAACAAGCCTGTGAAGTAACTTTAATGCCAATTAGAAGATATGAGTTAGATGCTGCCATTATCTTTAGTGATATTCTTGTTGTGCCACAAGCTCTTGGAATGGAAGTGGTCATGGAACCAGAGAAGGTAATTAAGATATTTTAATTTGGGTTGTTATGAACATAATTGTATTTTATAGGGACCAGTCTTTCCTAAACCTCTAACTTTAGATACTTTAAATGAGATGGATTGGAGTAATCCAGTTGAGAAGCTGGAATATGTTGGGAAAGCAATTCGATTGACAAGACACATGTTGAAAGGAAAAGTACCCATTATTGGTTTTTCAGCAGCACCTGTAAGAACTTATCAATGTGCAAGAAATTCCCTAATTTAGTATTAATTTCTGTTTTTGGCTTGCAGTGGACTTTAATGGTGTATATGATTGAAGGAGGTGGAACAAAAACTGCATCTAAAGCTAAAAAATGGATCTACTCTCAACCTGAAGAAGCCCATAAATTAATCAACAACCTCTCTAAGGTTATCACTGATTACCTCGCAATGCAAGTTGTGTGGGGTGCGCAAATGCTGCAACTTTTCGAAAGTTCAGCGGAATACTTAACGGCAGATGTGTATGAAGACTTTCTTCTTCCTTGCTTAAAACAAATCACATCTGGATTACATGCTAAGTTGACTAGTAAAAATATTCCAATGGTTCCAATTGTTTTCTTCGCAAAGGGAGGACGGCAACTTCTTGATCTTCAACTAAAGGCAGGCTTTGATGTTATCAGCCTGGACTGGGCTACAGAACCTGATGATGTTCGCAGTAGTAATGTAACAATCCCACTGCAAGGCAACCTGGATCCATGTGTTTTGTACGCTGACAAAGAAACGCTGCAGAAATATGTAAACAGAATGCTTGGGAAGTTCGGTTTTAAGCATCATATTGTTAATCTGGGGCATGGAATTTATCCTGATGTGGATCCGCAAGCTGTTGAGTGGCTTGTAGAAGCAGTACATGCATTTAAAAATCCTCACCTTTAAAACATCCTGAAACTAAGGTAGGATTCGCATTTAATGGAATTATGGGGATATGGCAGATGGTTTAATTTGTTAAGAAATTTTATACTTAGTAAACATAGTGCCTTTTGCATCATCACCTAATGACCGCCAGAATTTGTTTCATGTTCTGAGAAAGTGGTGTTTGAATTGCTCCAATTTCGATTTAGTTATCACACAGCGCGTGTTTTGTAGCTGCGGGTTTTCCACGTCTTGCATGACTTCAAACACCGCTGCGTTTTTATACAGCCACCTGGAAACAAATGAAATGGATTTAATACATGTTTTATCACTTGTTATATTTTGTTATTTTCGTGGCAATAAATAGTAGAAAAGAATTAAAGTACCTGATTTCATCGCCTCCTATTGATATTCTGAACGTCATGATGATCCGTTGTGTTTGGTTGATTACAAGTTGTTGCAGTTTTTCAGCGAGTTCCGGAAGTCCTTGGAGAGTTTTAGCTGACACTGCGAGATTTTCGGAGTTTACAGTTGGAGGAGTTATAGAGAGGTCGCATTTATTCCCGATTGTTATTAATTTATCCTCGAATTGCTTGATGTCTGTCTTTGAAGCCAAAGATTCCAATGTGGACATTACATGTTTGCGTTGGAAGAGGTAATCTTCACTAGAGAGGTCTTCAACATGTAAGATTACATCCTATAAGTGAAGACAAGCTTTTTCTAAATAGGTTAAGTCACATTTTTCTAAGTCATGATAAAAAATTAGAATTAATTGAAATATTAACACAAGACTTATTCAGAATGTGCAGTTGGACTATCAATCACCCTTCCTGATTTCAATGATGCGGAGGTCTGCTGTGTTATTGAACTCCTGCATTGATGTCACCAAGTGCAAAGGTCCAATTGCACTTTTGTAAAGTAAATCAATAATTTTCTACGAAAATATAAATTATGAAGAATTATTATACCGCATATAATGAGTCCTCCAACGTGGCAACAAAACACTCAATCAAATTCGTCGGAATATCACTAATGAACCCAACTGTATCCACAAACAACACCTCCAAGTTGCAAGGTAACAAGCCAGCATGCATAGTAACATCCAAAGTAGCAAACAATTGATTCCTAGGAGTCAACTTTCCATCTCCAGTCAATGCCTTAATCAAAGAAGTCTTTCCTGCATTTGTATATCCCACAACAGCAATCACTGGATAATCAACATCTTTCCTCTTCTTCCTCAATAAATCTCTTTGCCCTCTTAGCTTTTTAATCTCAGCTTTTAGCTTCACCTCTCTATTCTGCAGCATTAATCTTTTAGTATCGAAATCACTGGCTGCCATGAAATGTGTATCATGTTTCCTTATATTCGCCCTCAAATAAGGAATTTCCGCGAGAGCAACTTGAAGTTTCGCATGTTTACTCACTGCATGTAAACGTAATATCTGCATTACTATTTTATACCTATCAAAAATTGGCACTTGAAATATTTTCTCAAGAATTTCAAGTTGTATACTCTTCAGTCGACCGAGATTGATGAAAACTGCTGTGATTGATCTGTCCCCTCTGATTGTTGTGCAGAGTTTTTCTAAGGTTCCAGAACCAAAAAGTTCTTTCTTGTCAAGTGTTTCCAAAGGTACTGCAATTGTATCTTGTACTCTCCATGGTGCAAGTGTTTGAATTAAAGCTGTGGCTTCTTCTAGCTGCCTCATTGGACTTGTATCTGCTACTTTTCTAGGTCCCCACTTTACATAAGGGTGGATTATATAGCAATTGTAATCCTTCCCGTAGCCCAAATATTGTTCAGAGAATTGTTTGTATTCCCTGATATGTAATTGGATTAAAATAAGCAACAAAACAACCCAAGATACACTACTTACAAGTCATTATCAATAATATCACTGTTAGTTTCCAGTAGCAGATCCTCTTCTTTCTTGTTTTTCTTTGCTGATAATTGTACACTGACACTTATCCTACGTCTACAGAAAGTGGAAAGAATTGGAAATATTCTTCTGGCCAACATTGCGACTTGTTTGAATTTGCCGCTGGTAAAACTTGGAAACAAACTTGAAGAAACTACAGAAACTAACCTGTAAACTGTAGACGATCGGCGTTGATTTAACGCGAAGAACATTTATTTTATGGATACATACGGTTAGAATGGCTCAAACGAAGGTCTGTTCACTTTATAATCACGCTTTAGTGAAATAACCGGCATTACTTACCAATTAACTGGTTGGAACTCATTAATTGGCAAACAAATGAGAATTGGAAAATAGCTTATACTGACCTGCACTAATATAAAAATTCATTGTAGGCAACTTTTAACACAGTACAAATATTATCAGATTCGAAAATTCAACTTATGTAAACAATGTTTTTTAATTGGCGAAATTTGTGAAACGTGTTATAAAAAAATAAAGCAATAATTATTTGCAAGGCAACTAATTTATGAATTATGTAGTGCTTTCCTATTAATTTTTATTTATCACTACAAATTTTTGCAAAAACTGCGCGCATTTTGAACTTTAATTTCTCAATTACTTTTGATGCTTACGTCAGTATCTCATTATTTTCTAGTGGATAATAAACTGAGAGTAATTGTGATGTGTGTTGGTGGAGTAATCGGTATAAATTGTGCTCTGATTTGTACACGAAATCATCCTAAATCCGTCTCGAATACTTTACAAGCCGCCTGTGAATCAAACACCAATTCTACTCAGTTGCTGTATCCGGATGTGACATTATCTCGCGCCCACGACGCGCTGAAAGGAAACATGGGCCTTACGTTGGTCGGAAACGATAAGACAATTTGTTGATTATCTCGTTTTCTATGAAATACCAGAGGCGACGCGTTCACAGCGTTCTAGCGTTCACAGCAACCACGCTGTAATTTTTGATGAGAGCGTTAAGTTATTATTGGATTTGTAAATATCAGTAAATCGTGTTTAATAAGTACTATCAGCAGAGGTCATTTTTTTTTTGGTGAGATAAAAAAAATGTCACTGCCCTGTCGTCCCGCTAACGCTGGTAACAGTACCACAAATATGAAAGCATAACTGTTGAGAATGCAGATTAACGAGAAGTAAAGAAAGCAAATGCATTCCAGATGTTTAAGAGGACTTAAGTAGGCTTAACTCATCTGCAGGTTGAACGAAGAAGAACATAAGCTGTCTTTCTTTCAACTGAGCAGTGTAACATCTACTTTCTCCTTTACTGTCCCGAAAAAAGCCCAATGGACAAAGAAGGGTTTTTTCGTTGTCGATTGTAAACTGTTCTTTTCGGTTTTAACCAAAATCAGCTTGATAGAAGGAGGGTGCAGATAAGATTGGGCCATTTCCTCCTCATCCTCTCCCTCATTTGGCAGCCGGGCGTTCTGTGCGGGCGTTTTGAGCATAATCGCCTTTCAGTGATTCAGTTTCGGGTCGCGCGGTAGGTACTGAGTACCAGTCTCCAGTTTGCGGTCCCCACTCGTCCCAGACGGCTTACGGTGGCGGAGTGCAACCGCAACAGAAGAAAACCAGTACCTGTGACAACAATCAAGAATAGCACCTTCAGGTTGAGACGTTGGTCCTTGTAATCGATCTAAGCCATCACGAAACAGCAAAAAACAACAGACCGGCACCTAATTTACCAATTACAAGTCTCCGGAGTGTAGTTTCTTTGCGGTAATTAAGTGAAGTTCACTACAGTCAGCGCATCAAAAAAATCATCGCGTGTGGTGTGCATCTCTCTTAACTCGGATAACTCGGAATCTTGACAGTGCCCTGAGACGTATGTATAGTGAGTGAAAGTGCAAGAAACCAGTTTAATCAAGGGAGAATATTGTTATACTTTGTTTATTGCGACTTAAGCCTAAACAGGGATGCTGCACACCACCTGGAACATGTTGGAGATGTCGAGGCGTCGGTAGGCGTCTATATACAGGGACCTTTGCACGTGTTGTATACTTACACGTGTTTTACTGAAAGGTAAACAATGTAGAGCTTTAAATGAAGCTTATAATATACTCTTAGTCATGGTGGACTTGAAGTCAATAAAAGCTAAACTGTGGAATTCTAGTTTATTATATGGGATTTAGTTGTTGGAGTTTCGGGGCTTGATTGGTTGGTGTTTGGAAATTCCATCAAGTCCTAACTTAAGCAATCTATGTTTGTGGCCTGCGACGACCCTTCAGCGCGTCGTGCGTGATTCCGAGAAGGCCCCGAAATAGCAATCTATTTCCAGGTCGCTTCTAAGCCTATGTTACAACATTTCGATTTTGTATTGTGACTTCAGTCGTTTTATGACTTATTGCTGCTCGGAATTCGCTAAATGCACTCAAATGTGAGACTTGCAGAGACGATGAACTTATTCAAGTTAAATACTGGGTGTTTTTACATCTCAAAAATATAACATTTTCTAAAATTTTCTCAACGTGTACCTTTTTCCATCACTAAATTCAGTGACGTTTTGGACGTCTTTTACCAACTTTTCTTTGATATCCATCTATTTAAGATGTAGGCATCTTATGAAAAAGCTTTAGAATATTTATAATGCTTAGTTTATTTCCACCAGGCGCCAACTTTGCGCGCACGCTCGGTAAGTTTGTAATTAGATATTTTTACAGAACCGCGATTTGCACGTGTTTGTTTCACACTCATTCAGAAGTCACGACTCAGCTAATTTCCAATCAACAACTACAGTTGCGATCTACAATATTGATTAATCAAGAGAGTATCGTAGCGCATCACTGTATTCCAAATCATATCAAATATTATGTCAACTTTGTTAGGTCGTGAGGCCAAACACTTTTTGAGCTTTTGATTGTAATATAAGTGGACGTTATTCAAGTCATGTCTGAATCAAGTGCTCTCAACATATTCAGCGCTTTGAATGCTGCTGGAAGCGATGGCAGTAGGTCCGAGTGATAAATGTCCGAATGTGCGATAACATTGATTGGCAAGTGACCCATTTCACAGTAGCCTGACAATAAAAATAAGAACTACATTTTTCTAACCATTTTCTTTTTTACAGATATAAACTATTATCCTCATGGAACGAATCAGTTTATCACGCGCCGCGTTGGCACTTTTTATCTTCATTTTCATAAACAGTAACTATCTATCTACAGTGCTTTACACATAGAAACTAACAAAGGCTTGGTTTTTTTTCTCTCTAGATATTACCCTATTTTCAAGTCAACACATTGGATCACAACGCGATTGGCGAACACACAACGCATCCCGAGGTAAGTTTCCAGCTAATCATATTTTCTCCAACATCATGTGACCAATCCATTCATAAAACAATTATCATTCACCAGTACCATATATTTTACGCGGTGATCAACCACCTTCGACGGAAATTGACGTGGAACGTGGTCTCCCAGATGGTACCCACCCGTTTACGGATAGTGCCGGTTTTAGGCCCCAACGGCGACGTCCAGGTTAAAAGATTTTCACCTCTTTGCATCGTTTAACCTCTGCCATCTTTTGTCTTTTTTACTTGTCTTGAGTTTGGTAGATTACTTTATTATTACTTTGTTACTGGTGTTGGAATGTTTTATTATCCTCTTTAATGATGTATTAAATGTTGAAACGTGTTTATTGGTTGTTTTTTTTTTATTAGGCCATAGGGCACATCCTTGTGAGAAAGGTTCCTGTTATCCACAAACTGGCAACCTTCTAATTGGACGTGAAAGCCAACTTTATGCATCTTCAACATGCGGGATGCGCGAGGCTGAGAGATATTGTATCGTTGCGCATTTGGAAGACAAAAAGAAGTGCTTCTGGTGTGATTCTAGGCCATCAGACCATCCAAAACCAGAGACAAACCATAATATTAGTAATATCGTTTACAGAATACAACCAGGGTATGTGTTTTATATCTCATACCACTTTTATATCTCCAAAATTTATGATAAATCTTTCTTTACTTTTCGTCAGTACGAATAAGAAAACATGGTGGCAATCAGAAAATGGCAAAGAAAATGTCTACATCCAACTTGATTTGGAAGCAGAGTTTCATTTCACTCACATCATTATCACCTTCAAGACTTTCCGTCCTGCCGCCATGTTGATTGAACGTTCCTACGATTTCAAGAAGACCTGGCAAGTCTATCGCTACTTTGCCTACAACTGCGATGAATCCTTCCCAGGCATTAGCAAAGAACAACCTCATAACTTAGCTGACGTCGTCTGTGAATCAAAATACTCTAGTGTGGAACCATCGACAGATGGAGAGATTATCTACCGAGTACTCTTACCTCATGTCCGCATTGACAATCCTTACTCCAGCCAAGTCCAGAATTTGATGAAGATGACCAATTTGAGAATCAATTTCACCAAGTTGCACACATTAGGTGATGACCATTTGGACAGAAGGGAAGAGATACAGGAGAAATACTATTATGCTATAACTGACATGGTTGTGAGAGGATCTTGTTCTTGTTATGGGCATGCAAATAGATGCCTTCCACCTCCTTTACAGTCTTCTAATGTTATTGACATGGTGCATGGTAGATGTGAGTGTACCCACAACACGAAAGGAAGAAATTGCGAGAAGTGTGAGGACTTCTTCAATGATTTACCGTGGGGACCTGCTGTTGGGCTTCAGGCGAATGCATGCAAACGTAAAGAGATTAGCAGATTATTTTGAAGGTGGATTTTTAAATTGTTACCTTTCAGGTTGTAATTGTAATAATCACGCCACCAGCTGCCATTTTGATCCCGCGGTTTACGAACAGTCTGGGAGGACCTCAGGAGGTGTGTGTGATGGATGCAAACACAACACCATGGGTTACAACTGTGAGCAGTGCAAAGAGTTTTACTACATGGATCCGACAAGAGATATTCAAGATCCTGAAATATGCAGACGTATGACACTCTTGTACCATTTTCACTTCAGCCTTAATTCACGCATTTTATTTCTACAGCTTGTGATTGTGATCCTTATGGTACAACTGATTCTGGTAACTGTGATCCAATTGGTGACCCAGCCAATAACATTGAAGCTGGTTCGTGCCATTGTAAAACCAATGTAGAAGGCCGCCGTTGTGATTCTTGCAAAAATGGCTACTGGAACTTCACTGAAGAGAACCCTGATGGTTGTGATAGCTGTTCCTGTAACCGCTTTGGGACAGTAGACAATCAAGGTTGTAATGTTTACACGGGCGAATGTACCTGTAAACGGTATGTTGTTGGAAGAGACTGCAACCAGTGCATGCAAGAATTCTGGGGATTGTCGGATAAACAAGATGGATGCCAACCATGCGACTGTGACCCTGGTGGTTCATATGACAATTTCTGTGATGTTATTGATGGACAGTGTAAATGTCGTGTGGATATGACTGGTAGGAATTGTAGTACTCCAAAACAGGCACATTTTACAGCAAGTTTGGACTTTTTATTGTATGAGGCTGAAGCTGCAAAGAGTTCACCTGTAAGTAACACAGTTCACTTATTATTGTGCTTTTTATAACATGGTTCTCGGTTGTAGAATTGCCAAGTGGTTATTAGGGAACTCTACCGGGACAATTGGAGGAATACTTGGACTGGCCCAGGAACAGTTAAGACCGGCGAAAACAGCTATATCGAGTTCTACATTGATAACATTCATCGTTCTATGAAGTATGATCCTGTTGTTAGATATTTGCCCAATGGTGACACTTGGGAAGAAATCAAAATGACCATTATTCGAAATGATCCTATTGATCCGAATGGGGAATGCAAAGATGAATTGCCTGAGAATGATGTTAAATACTTCATGCTGCCCGGCGATGGGAGTAGTGTTAAGGTTGACCCACCTGTTTGTTTAGAAGAAGGCAAGACCTACAAGATTCGATTGGACTTTGGGCAGTCAACAACTGGAAGGGAAAATTCCAAGGCCGTTGTTCAAATTGATGCTGTACGAATTTGATACAGTTCTCAGCACAAAAATTACTAATATTTATTTTTCTATTTGTTAGATTCTTCTATATCCTAATTTGGACAGTATTCCCTGGTTTGTTGGTTCAGCGCCAGCTGAAAACCGTCGCCGTGACTTTGAGTCGCACCTCTGCGGGCACTTCAACCTTTCTGGAGGTCCTAATGAAGTATCAGAAGCTTGCAAAGAACACTACAACAGTATCGGTGTCTATGTCTACGATGGGTCCCCACCATGTCAGTGTGACCCAACTGGATCAGTCAGTAAACTCTGCAATGAATACGGAGGTCAGTGCGAATGTAAACCCAATGTTGTGGGACGTCGTTGTGACCGCTGCGCACCTGGCACCTTTGATTTTGGCCCAGAAGGTTGTATGGCTTGCGACTGCGACAACATTGGATCTCTGGACAACTTCTGCAACTCTACAATCGGGCAATGTTCATGCCGACCTAATACCTATGGTAGACAATGTAACCAATGCAGAACCGGATTCTGGAACTTTCCCAACTGTCAAAGATGTGATTGTAATGGGCATGCTGATATCTGTGATTCGTTGACTGGTACCTGCACTGATTGCAGAGATAATACAGAAGGACCTGCATGTGATAGATGCGATGACGGTTTCTATGGTGATCCACGGTTGAATGTGGACATTGCTTGCAGACCTTGTCCATGCCCGGGAATTTCAGGCTCTGGACATTCATACGCAGATAGATGCTCGATGGATTCATACACGAAGGATGTGATTTGTGAGTGCAAGGAAGGATATGCTGGCGCAAGGTGTGATGTATGCGCGGATAACTTTTACGGCAACCCAGAAGAAGTGGGAGGTAGTTGCAAGCCCTGCGATTGTAGCAATAAGGTGAATCCTTTGATACCGGGAAATTGTGATGCTAAGACTGGGCAATGTAAGCAGTGTTTGTATAACACAACAGGGGATCATTGTGAAAGATGTAAACCTTCTTTCTATAGAGGATTTGGTGATACTTGCATAGGTAACAGTTATAAATATTCTGAGAAACAATCGGAGTCTAACTGGTTTTTCTTAATTTAGAGTGTTATTGTGACAGCTTGGGTACCAACACTTCTGCCGGGCATTGTGATCATGACAGTGGTCAATGTCCTTGTTTTCCTTATGTGATCGGCAAAAATTGCGACACTTGCGCTGAGAACCACTGGAAAATTGCTAGTGGGGTCGGCTGTGAACCTTGTGGTTGTGATGAAGTTGGATCGCTTGAATCACAGTGTCATCCGGTGGGTAGCATTTTATTTATACAACTGACATTGTTGCTGTTCTAATTAATTGTATTCTTACAGTATGAGGGCCAATGTACTTGTAAGCCCAACTATGGTGGCCGGCAATGTAATGAGTGTAAAGCTGAGTACTGGGGCAATCCTAAGTTGAATGAATGTCACCGTAAGTCATTATCTTATCATTTCATACTATCCAATCTAAAAGATAACAGGTTTAACCCATATCCCCATTACTATGATTTGCACTAAAAGTTATCATATTGTTATTGTTTGAAAATGAAGTCCTTTGTGATCTTTTTAATTAGTATAACTATTGCTAATGGGAATGTTGATTCCATTTCAGGTTGCGATTGTGATCCCTATGGCACCCTCAACTTTCAGTGCAACCGTAAAACAGGTGCTTGCGTCTGTCGACCTGGAATAGGTGGCCATCGTTGTGATAAATGCGCGCGTGGATATATTGGTGATGCACCACATTGCTCGCCATGTGGCGAGTGCTTTGACAATTGGGACAGAATCCTCCATGAACATGAAAGTAAGTGTCCTTTACAATTATGAGGTTTAAATGTTTAATTTACTATCTGTTTTGTGTAGATAATACATTAGCGGAGATTGAAAGAGCAAAAACCATCAAGAAGGAAGGAGCACGTGGTGCTTATACTAAAGAATTTGACGAGATGCAATCAAAACTCAATGAAATTGACACCCTCTTACAAAGTACGGAAGTAATCGATTTGAAGTCCATCGATGAGACCTCTGAATCTCTTCAGAAAGACATCAAGGATATCAAGGAAGGTCTCCTTAAAGAACTCACTGATAACTTGGCTGCTGTTGATATCAACAACAAACAAGGAGAAAGGAAACTGAATGATCTAGAGAATGACCTTGAGCGTTTAGTGAATAAAACAAAAGATTTGCAACAGAATGCGACACTATTAAGGGAAGCAAACGTTCAAGGTGCACTCACACTCATTGAACAAGCCAAAGAGAAGGCAAATAGAGCTGTTCAGAAAGCAGATATGTCCGCACAACATAATATTGATTACGCTGCCAGACAATGTAAAGCAATTGACAATTTAATCATGACTACTAAAGATGATCTCGAGGCAAATCATGATGCGCAAGAAACTGCTCTGACGGAAATTCGGGACAACGTCAAGAATCTCACTAGTATCATGCCTGAACTAAACAACCTCGTCTGTGACCGTAGGGGAGATCCTTGCGATTCGATCTGTGGTGGTGCTGGCTGTGGGGTTTGTGGTGTAGCTGTTTCCTGCGAACATGGAGCTAAACAAATGGCTGAAATGGCGCTGCAGTTTGCAAATGAAACCGAGGATATTCTCAAGAAGAAAGAAGAACAGGCTAATGATTTTATTAGGAATGTAACTGCTGTTAATACTACTCTATCAAAGCAGAATGCTGAAGCTGCTCATAATATTGCAAATGAAGCATGGATCAAAGCTAATGAGACTTTCTCGAGGCTGGCTTTTACTAAGAAGGAACTACAGGACTTTTTGAACAGTAATATTACAAAACCAGAGGATATTGAGGAGAGGATTCAGGAGGTTCTTGATAAGAAAATTACGTCAGACAAGGATGATATCAAGACTCTGGCAGAGAAGATTAAGAAGGCTTCAGAGACTCAAGAGAATATTGAGGAGATTATTGCAGATACTGAGGATGACTTGGAGAGAGCTAAGCAATTGAAAGAGAGTGCTGATAATGTCAAGTAGGTACTGATTATTTTTCGAAAGGAAGGTGTTGTTAAGTAGCTGATTTTCAGGAATCGCGTGGATGAAATTCGGAATATCACTGTTGGTGTTAGTGATACCCTGAAGAACAGTAGTTTAGCTCAGAAAGATGCTGATGGCGATATTAAAACAGCAAGTGAGAGTGTTCTCAAAGTAGAAGAGCTCCTCAACGTTGTAAGTATTCACATTAATCACCCAATGTGAACTTTTCCAATCCCTTGCTGCTTGTGTTTAGGTTGTAAAAGAATATGAAGATGCGAAGAACGACATCAACGCAACTGATCTGGACATCAAAAAGCTCCATGATGACATCACTCAACTCCAACTCAACGCTTCCAGTCATGAACACATTGCTTCTACTTTCATGGCCACTTCTCAAGCTATTGACAAGCAAGCAAAAGAGACTCGTCGCCAGTTGGACGACCTCCAGAAGCGCTACAACGAAACAACCCAGCAACTAGATGTGTCCATGAACAAAGTCAAAGCTTCTGAGGAAAAAGCTAAGATTTTAGTGAACCGTGCTGTTACTCTCACAGCCAATATCAATAAGATTTCGGAGGACCTCAATAAGATTAGTCTGCAGAACCCGAATGATACTCTTGGAAGGTTGGAGGCTGAGATTGATGAGTTGAATAGACGCATGGAGGAATACAATCATAAGATTGAACGCAAATTGGACGATTATAAGACGTGCACATAGATGTTAGATATGATCTTAGCAGATATTTTATAACATTTTAGAATGAAGGAGGTGAAAGTTTAAGGAACTGTCGATTGATCCATGTCATTTATGTCTATGACCTTGTTTAATTGCTTAGTCTATGTTCTATATTAGTTAGGTTCTTGTATCTTCTTCAGTGTAACCCATTTGCTTGTAAATATGTTTGGTATTCTTCGCAGACGTTTGAAGCTCTATATAAGTTTTATTATTTATACGGGACTAGATACAATCAAAGTGTTCATTTTCATATTGCGTTTGTACACGAACGAGTACGAGAACGAGTTTAATAAATTTTAATACGTATCATTTTTAGTTGATTTAATTTTTATTTTGTTCGACAAAGCAAGACTTAATTTATAATGGCTTATGTTTTATTTAACACTTTTTTTGTAGTGAAACTGATATTAATAAAGAAATGCAGATAATAGATTTTAAATTAGACCAGAACACCAAAATGAATAATTTTTGGTTTGCTGATTTTGCTCAAAAATCTGTTCTTCATGTCAACAAGAAAAATATACTTATCTTATTTCCTCTAGAAAACTGATTTGAAATCACGGTATCTTCAAAAATAAATATGCAAGAAAATTTGCTTACTCTAGCTTATTCTATGCAGAATTTTCCGGTAATTTCATATGGATTGTATAAATACCGTAAATTCTCAACATTTTAGATTGATTTTAACGTGTTGACAGAGACAAGTTGGAACCGATTAAAAAGAACAAAATCAACAGATAATATCAAATCACCAACACCGTCAAAATTGAATTACTGCAAAATTATAGATAGTCTTCAATTAAAAGTTGTTTTCAACGTGAGGAAGTTGAAACAATTATCCAACGTCATCGTAAATTCCAAATAATCTAATTTTAATTCTCTATTCTTAAATAAACATTAAAAATCACAGATTTGTTGCACGTCGCGTGTGAGTTGCGCATCTACTATTAAGTGTTCTTGCTGACTCAATCAGCAAACAAACGTGCATGAAATTGTTGAAATATCCTCGCATAGGTGGACATAACACACCAAGTCTTGAATCTAGATGTTAATTAAATATTGGAATCTACAAGGAAAAATGACGTCTAATACATGGTATAAATTGAGAAGTTGTTATCCCAGGCATCACTAGTAGTTTGCTTTTTGCTTGGCTAACATTGATTTTGACTGCAAATATTGAGAAAATGAAGAGTTTAGAACTCGTTCTACTTGGATTTCTAGGTGCAACATTGGCTTTGCCTGTTGATTGTAAGTTTATGTGACGTTTTAAGTTGATTTTTTGCCTATCATTAATTTAATTCCTTGTAGTAGATAAAAATAAAGATTTACCAATCATTTTCCTTGAGGTAGATGACACTGAAATATCTAAAGGAACAAGAGCCGCTTTCCCAAAGCACTTGGATGCTGGGGCCAATACTGGTATAGTTTTTTTCGGTGGTAATCCCGAAAAATATGGCGCATTAAATAGTGCCTACCAACAAGGTGTAAGCAGCATTGGAGGTGGTTTTAGTAATGGCTATGGTGGGCAAGACTGCAGTTACTGTGGAAGTAATGGTCACAGGCCAAATAGACATGAACACAATCATGGACATGGACATCATGGAGGATATCTAGGAGGTGGTTTAGGAAGTGAACATGGTGGAGGTTTTGGTGGTGGTCTTGGCGGAGGACAAGGAAGTAGCTTTGGAGGTGGTCAAGGTGGCGGATTTGGAGGTGGCTATGGAGGTGGTTTTGGAGGAAATAAACGTACAAATCGTTATCCAGCTGGTCCTGGTTTTGGTAGTGGTTTTGGAGGTGGCAGCGCTTTCGGTGCAGCATCTGGCACAGGAAGTTTTTCGGAATCAAGCGCTACAGCCAACACACAGAATTTTAATCAAGGAGGTTTATCTGGATCGTCATCTTCAGCTAGTGCTCACAGTGTGAGTCAAAGTGGAGATGGATTTGGTGGAAGACCTGGAAGTTCTTTATCTAATGCTGTGGCTAATGCAAGCGGTTAAATATATTTAAATATTGTTGGATTATTATTCTATGTGCTTGGTGCTCTCAATTTGAATTTTTTTACTGTTATTAAAATTGCCTATGTTCATCTCCTACTAGAAAATAAAATTTGGCGCGTCATCTATGATCAGAGAACATATTTTATTGACTACAGAGTTGTACTTTTTTTTAATTCCAAATTTCAACAATTCTCTTGCCTTGTAAATGCAACCATTAACGTCAAGCACAATCAAAATAATGAAATCATCACTACTTCTCTACACAATTTAATAAGCCATTAAACTCTTCAAATAACAACAGTTAGCACCATCTTTGACTTTTATGCTTATGCTCAATGTGTGCCATTGAAAATAGTTAGTCAATAGATGTGACACCATTTGAACGGTGTGTGTGACCACTCAGGGGGCAGAAGACTTTACGATCATTTTTACAACATAAATTGGAGTGCAGGGCGAAACTCGTATTAATATTAATTTTATTTACTACCAGCCAACATATGATATTTATTGTCATATGGATGCATAAATAAAATAGGAAGTTTTAATGTTTTTCTGTAATTGAACACCACCCAGCTGCAACCACATAAAGGATACATCAAAAACCTCCCTATATTGTTTGTAGGCAGTGTGTTCATATCTTGTCATAAATATCACATAAATCGGGTGTATTCATGAAATTACGAAAGTGCAAGCCGATTTTATTACGTCTATCTTGGAAAATGTAAAATTATGTCAATAAACTCAGAAATTGGTTTGGATTTCTGAGGACTCTAAACAAGCCAAACATTTTACATGAATAAAACGTTTATTTCTTCAAACATTTCAAATTCAATTGTTTTGAGTGAATGCGCCTGTTTTACTTCAACCAACATTACATCAAACCCGTATAAAATGACCATAACTTGTTTCAATTCTATTTTACGGTTGTATATCTCTTGCAAGTGCAATAAAGTGTAGGAAACACGCAATTCCACTGATAATCTTGAATTTATTTAAGCATTACAAGCATTGCGTTGTGTTTATCGCGATTGTTTTCAAAAGATTGTGAAGATATTGAATAAGATTTCAATGCTGGAGATTGTATATAGTTTAAACTAGACGTGATCAAACCAAAATGGTTTTATCTTGTTCTGCGGCCGGTGGCGTCTGCGGGTTGACGGCGTAATAACTTTGTGAAAAGTGAATTTCTTTGTTTCTCTATTTTAGGTAGTTAAATTTTACGAGCCGTGCCCCCTGCGCGGCGTCGCCGTCGGTGTCGGCGAAAGGGTGTAAACGGTGTAAACTCGGGAAACCTCTTAACTAATCTGACAACCCCTTTATTGTGCTGCGATTGAAATATGTAGCGACTTTTAAACGCCAACGAAAGAGACAAGAAAGAATTGAGTTAATGATATATAAATGACACGATATCTAAGAAGTGACATAATAAAAAAGAGTTGAAAATTAAAAACGGGTGTTAGATTTGATACTAATGATACCAGAATGGAATAAATCTGGGTTAAGTTGAGGTAAATTGTTTACGAACGAAATGGAAAATGAAGAAAATGAACAAAGTTGCAACATTGTAGCAATCATAATCGTTTAAGCTCGCTTTTCGCCTCAATGTTTTCCGAACTAACAAGCTACGTGAATAGATTGTATGTGTAACATTTTTTTCTTCAATGGGTGCTTTCAGAGCAGACTCCTCATCTATCTATTCTACACTAGTTTTGTACGTTTGGAAGAAAGTCGATCTAATTATATCCGCCGCGAGCTAAATACCTGTCCAACGCCGATGTCATTGGAAATGCGGCTGAGAAGCGGCCTTCTCTCGGCTTTCATAATTTAATCAACGCCAACTATTGATCCCCGATAAATCAAAGCCATGTGTTGTCCGTAATACTTTCTGCGTTTTCACTCCAACGCAACTATTAGTGCTATTAGTACTTATCACAAGCACGCTAGTCTCGCACATTCGGGAATGCCTCTCAGCGAGGCGCATCTGATGCGCTCGTGTCGTGATGATCGGTGTTCGATTATCACTATTTCTAACTCTTGTGTGCTGGGCAAGCCCTACATGTATCAGAACGGGATCGTTCAATTTTCATTGTTGAGACGCACGCCTCCACAATGGGTGTCCGGCGCGCCAACGACAATACTCAATAAAGCTTGCACCAAATGTACTTGAGCCCTGGTTGGACAAGTGCACAGCCCTTGTCGTGCCTGTAAACGATTCTCAGATCTGCGCCACGGTAATGTTGTCACCAATCTGAAAGTCAATCTGTCTCGTTAGGGCGCGCGTAAAAAATATTTACAACGTGCGCCACGGCGTGATCGATTTATGATTTATCATCGTTAATGGATGGAAGCTGACAGAGCTGCGGAGTGAATTCTAAGCGACATTTACGACATTTTTTGATGAGTTTAGTGTGGACTTTTAATACTTCTTTCCTGTTTATAATAATAATAATAAATCAATTTATTTCAAGTGTTTGAATTCTGTCTTGTTAATCTCATTCGTCTTGGCAAGTTTGTGTTCCGCCAAGCGTAGTTAAAATAAGCTTTATCTTATGTTTGAATTTATTTTACGAAGATGTTTGCTAAATTGCCCCTTAACTATCTCAGGAAGACTCTTTCAGCCTCTTTGCCATTACATGAAGAATCGTGGGCGCACCAAGTACTTTCTGTTCGCATTTAATTTCAAATAAATTGCTTCATATATCATCTGGACATTAGAAAAATCGACGTGCCAAGCACCAGCCTGTCCAGATCTAGGCATAGTCTCGTTTTTCTCATAAACACGCTAAAGAACAGAAGACGTCTGGAAGCCGAAAGCGCAACCGCAATAGGCGCTCATAAACATTCATAACCATTCCTAATAAGCCATGCATATACATCACAAACAATTCATTACATTAATATGGGTATGTTGGGTTGCCTATAAGCGGATAAATTTCTTGTAGGTTAAGGTTGAATCGGTTAAGTCAATTTAATTGTAGGTTATGTTCATTGAGACAAGCGGTGTCTTTTTGTTTCACTGCGCATGAAATGCGTCCTAAGTGGATTGTTTCGATTATAGTGCTGGACGCATAAAAGCGCCGCCGAAAAGTAAAAGTCTTCATCAATCAAAACCGGTGTCGAGGCAGCAAATTAGCCGTAATCGGATTGCAATCAGCCGATTGAGATCGGCCGATCAAGTTATCGAACGAAGAAATAACTGCCACTTATCTTCTCATGTGGCAAACGATTATTCACGAATATGCCAATGGAGCTGACGTAGAGGACCTAATTAGAACACATTTTAATTAAGTTGCACTTTGAGAAGGAAATTTGTTGTTAATTGAAAGGATAATAAAATATGATGAGCAAGTATAATTTATTATGGCAATAGTGAAAACGTCAGTTTTTGCAAGTTTAATCACAAACCACTAATGAAGGTATTACTCAATTGCTATGCCCACAAGAAGAATCCAGTTAATGCAAAACTGTCAAAGCTAAAACTGATCAACTAATTTCCGTACTACTCCATCTAAGTCAGCTTATACCCAAGGTGAAGGCATCTTAATTAGGCCTTTAACTATGCCAGATGAAATTAAATCCTAATTATGATTGATTGCCATAAAATGGTGACTAAACTGGTAATCACAATGATATGGCAAGTATATAAACTCTTCCCAGAATCACCTCTTCACATCATGATGTCTTCTCACACCCCATAACCACACTTGGGCCCTTCAAGCATGGTGTAAGAATGCACAGCGTAAAACTGTCATAATGGCATTCCATTAGACTTTACGCTGGTGCACAGCAAGTGGTGTATCTTACGCGACGTGCTAAACGTGCATAAATAAGACGTCTTCGGAGAGCGGCATCGGGACATTTTATAGTGGTTGGTGTGACTCTTAATGGTTTTACGATTCCACTGATGCGATGTGCTGCAGCGCACCCCATAAAATTCGAAACGTTTAGAGTATTGTCTTTTGTCTCGGAACGTTTTGTCACATTTTGGGAAACGAACGTTGCTTGCCGTTCGATCTATAATTGGGAGGATGTTGAGGTGATAAAACTAGAATGGTCATGTCATCAATGAGTTGGTTAATATTGTTTGGTTTTTATTGAGTTTCTGATGATTTTAAGGGGAAATTTAGGTTTTTCTTGACAAATTTGAATTTTACAATTCCCACTAGAACAATAAACAATTTTCGCTTTCAATGACTATCGAAAACACTGGAATTACCACTGCTCTTGTCGCGCAGCACCGTTTACGATTATTCGCGTATAAATAACGTGCGATCATATTCTGCACGCGCCCGCATTGCTTAATTTTCTGCCGGCCGACATTCTTTATCGGCACATCACGCTGCCCGATGCTACGTGACATTGAGCAGGTGCATTTGGGCGAAATATTTCGCGAGTCGCGTGTGTAGGTGTCGATTCGGTAAAAACGGTGTGCAATAAATACAGGCCGGTTCACGCGGTAGACCATGTGCATGCTTGCATCGCGTATTTGCCTACGTGACATAATTATGGTCCGCAAAATTTGACGTCACGAGACTTAATAAATTCAAGTTCGAGTGTCGATTACGCATCAATCGGGTTTGTGAATTTATATACGGAAGCAATTTGTTTCATACTCATAAGAGGTTTGGACTTGTTGCGGATCCGATGAACCCTTGGTGGAAATAATTTTCCCTCGTGAGTAAAACTTTTCGTGGTTCTTGCATCCGGTCGTCGCCAGTTGGTTGGCGCACTCGTCGTCGCCGGACGGGCCCCCGCGGAAAGCCGCGCCACTCGCACTCGCACAGTGTGTCCGCGGCCGCCGAGCCAGCAGCACCACGATCGTACCGTCGCCAGCAGGCCCCCGGCCGTAGAAGTCCGCAAGAACCAACAGGATGCGCGAACGCGATAGGCGCGCGCCCCGGCAGTGCGTGCGTGCGCGGTGGTAGAAGAGACCTTGCAAACCGCCCGCGAGTGCGCGCGTGTGTGTGGCGACTCCAGGGCGGCGATGCCTCAGTCATGGTGAAGGCGCCGTCGCTGGGGTTGCTTGTAGCTACTATGTGTTGCATCGCCCGCTGTGCGCCCACCACCCACCAGCACCTCCACCAGGACGCCGACCACGGCGACGAGTACGCGCGCAGCGAGCGCAGCGCCGGCATGGCGCGCAAGATTCAGTTCTTCGTCAAAAACTTTCACCTGCAGATCCTGCCTGACGGCACCGTCAACGGAACCATGGATGATGGAAGTATCTACAGTAAGTGCTGCCACTTTCCTGCAAACTGCGCGGAATTGAGAGTTGACAAGTCGGCATAGGTTTGAATCGTGTTGATGGAACGGTTTTTGTTACGTAGCCAAGATATGCACTGACCTACCGCGGAAAAGTGCATATTATGCAGGGTTAGTGCACATTTCTCGCGTGCATTTCATGCATTGCGCGTTTTTATCGGCGTGTCGGATAACATAATCATTTACGTCCTACATTGTTTACTTTTCCGTGTGCGAAACAAGTAAACAATATCCATCGGAATAAATTACATTAAGGTATTTACATTTAAAGGTAAATTAAATTACTATGCTTAATTTAAACCACATCTATATGCAATGGCGCCTTGCTTCTATTAAAACACACATTTGTTTATGAATAAATTGCGTTAATTATGCATTAGAAATTCCTCAAAAATTCTTACTCTCAGATTCACATCTAACTGTATCGTTGCACTTAAGCCATCTTTGTAAATAGTTTTCTTAAATATAACTAAAATAATCAAACCAACTAAGTGAATATTTTTTTTATCAGTAAGACCATTAAATTTACCAATGAGTTATCACGAGGCCAATTCATAAAACATGGCGTTGTATGCCATTGCGCATGCGCAAATCATTTAAATAAATGACTATTTAATTAATTGACGCGATAATCAGCGCTCGATGCGAAGTAAATTGCTCCATTTAATCTCAATTTCTCAATTCGTTTGATTCAATGTAGTTTGTAGGCAAATGTAGGCACTGGTAGGTCTCGAATATGTCCTGATAAAAGACGCTATAGTGGGATAAATTAGGCGCAGAACTATAGTTGGAGGCCGTGGAATTTCAGGCGGTTTGTGTAAGACGATAAGTAGACGTTACCATTAGAAAACAATAAAACTCTGAGTTGGGATGTCTAGAAGCTGCGACGGCGAGTGTTGTTATTCCTCCCACGAGGTGGCTAATGACAAGCATGTTTTAGTTTCCTAATAATTGGGCACTTTCTGGAGGGTTGTTGCTTGTTAGCTAAGAGGAACATGCTGCAATTGACTCCAATTAGTTTGGTTGACTAGTAAAAGAGATTCAGGACTAAAGTCAGACTAAAAGGTAATAATAGTTTTATGATTTGAAGAAAAAAAATGGTTTTAAATTTGGAATGAGAAGGCGCTTCTATTTAGGGCTAATAGTTCTTGCAATTAAGCGGACTGAGGTGCATTTGATAATTTTCACTCTCATTTGGTAGAGAATAATGTTGATGTCGATAGATCGGCGACGGGATGAAAGTGGTGAGCTCAGCTAGTCGGTCAACAGCGCGACGCTGGCTATCTATTAGTGGCAGGTGCTAAAATAGCATGACCTATGTTAGGCAGTTGCCGAAACGTACGCACATCGTCCTTCTCTTTCAAATGACTCCGGCTTTTGCGCAAACAGTACTGAGAGCTGTTAAATGGTCGCATTTGATCTCGATACATCATAGAAAACCAGCAGGAATAAAAGTAAAACTTTTTCTGAAAAGTGGAAAAAATTGTTAATAAAAAATTATATTTTTTATATTATATATTATTTAAATTCGGCTCTGTTTGTCTCCATTGTACATAGCCATTACCTCACTACATTTTATTACGCCTTGCAGCTGAAAAAGAAAGTGAACAAAAGTAAAAACACAAGTAAAACCCAATCGTCTCTGGATGAAGACAATTCTTTCAATCACTGCCTCGTAAAACTTTTATGGGTGTTGATAGAAGTAGTACCACTTTATTTGCTTGTGCATAACGTGATAATCAAAGGAATCAACTACACACAACTACTGTTTCACTCTAGGTTATCCAGTTATATCAATGACACAATTACGTCGCGATCCTCGTGGTGAATCAACCGAGATTTTCACTCGACATAAATTACGCTTGTATTTATAGACAGTAGGGGTCCACGACTTCATTTCGCACCTTCGCGAGAACAATGTGTGCAAGCTCCTGTTGCGCTTTTGTTTGTATTCAGCAGGCACACAAATGGTACGAGTTGTTTATGATAATAGGATTTTCGAATTGATTCTGCCAAAATTATTTCAACCTAGATTGCTGAGTGGTAACACTCTATGAATATCGATTTAATAGGTACATATATCAGTGGGGATATTGAGGAAGTAGTTTTGATTTTTGGCGCAACTTTAATGTCTTTTCGTCAGTTCATGCTCTAATTACAAATATAGATGCTAGTTGAACATCATGTTCCCAGTTGTCTCTCTACTTTCTTCTCTGCACACCTTTGCTGAGAATCAATGTCAACGGTGTTCCACGTGAACTAAACGCATGACTTACGTACTACTGACAAACTCACACCTTGTTTGCGTGGAAAATGAATGAATTCCGATGCAGTAGCAGCCATCAGAATTCGTCCAGTCGCTCAATTAACTCTCGAATCTATTGTCTCAATACGGTGTAGCCGATATTATGGGCGAATCGATTTCGTCGTAAGTCGATTCAGCTGCGAGCTATTACGTAAAGGTGCGTGTGGAATAGGAATTAATCAGTTTCCTTGTGCGGCATACCTTGAGAAGATCAATGCGGTTTGGAAAACCTACAGTGGTTGGCAGTTAAACGACCGAATTAAGCAGTTTTTTTATCCAATGTGGACCACCTTGCAATGAAACTGTGGCAATTCACGAAAAATACATGTTTTTAAATTGAGAATTATTATTGATGCCAAATTTCCGACATGCGAATAACGGATATTTTCATGAGCCTCAGAAAAAGTACACCCGCTCGGCAAGTTTATAATCCCCGGCTGAAGGAATAAATAACAAAGGTGTACATCGTACGCGCCATGCGAAGGAATAAATATGATGAGAATCTCCTGATTCGCAGTGCGTAATTTACAACAAGCATCTTGTTAAAATGAGAAAAAATCAGGTTATAACCTTTGATATGGTTAGTCTACAAAAATCAACTCACAAATTGACAAGTCATAAACGTTCAACTCCGCAATAAACAGATAAAGTTGTGGCTTACTTCCTTTGAACAACGCCAAGAACAAACACGCATGAAAAAAAGAGCCGTAGTCTGTGCACAGCAGGCGCCCTTCGAAGACATCCAATAAAAATTTCAATTGTGATCCGCGCTCGCGGCGCCGCGCACGCCGACCAACAATTCATAATTTATGCGGGCGTCATTAAAAGCGGGGTGGTTGAAAAAAATCATCGTAAATAAGCACAACCCTTGTCTACTAAATACTTTACCATCAGCCTACACTGACGCTATTTACAGCGCGGATTGTGGAAGGCGACTTTATATTTCGAACATTTAGATTTAAATCTTGAAGACTTGTTGGAGTGAAGCCGCCGCTTGAGGTGGTAAATTGTGGTTGCTGTGTACATGACGATAAAATGCAACAAGTGCTGCGTGTAATCTTTTTATACGTGTACAGCGATCAAACACATTTTTGTGATTTTCAAGCATCTCAATTTTAATATAAAGTTTTAACTTGTGCATTGAAAATAAATGCTTGATGCAAGCTTCTATTTTACTACGTCAAAAAATGACAACTACCAATTAAATAGATAAAACACAACTCTGCTGGAGGTGGCTAGTTAACTGGTAAACGTCTTAATATTGTCTAAATTATACTGCTGGCCAGTGCGCAATCGAAAATGATCTTTCCCCGCCTGCAAAGGCTAACGTTTTTATTGCCTTAAAATGATGCATGCCTCCTCCAGCTCAATGCGCGGCGGCAAGCAGCGCTCGTAAATCTCCACCGATCCAGAAGCACACCACGTTCGGTAAATCATAAATAACACGAAAAACGTCCCTATCTCGGTATCAGCGCCGCCGCCGCCGCCGTAAAATTACAGCTTAATAATTTCGATGTTTCAATTGATATTCGTAGAAAACGAACAGGTTCTCCACACTAAAAGGGTGCGCATAACACTCCTCGCCGGCATCACTGGAATTAAGTCACTAAAAAATAACACGGCCGCTTATAAAGTCGTTTGTATTGCGCGCATATTTTCGGAGGAGGCTTGGTGACAGTCGCAGGCACGGAGCGCGCTCAAGCATGCATTAAGTGTGTGTTGAAATCGGCTTGAAACTCCTCAAGTGCATTTTACTTCAATCCGCTACTCCACCGATCCAGTCAGTCTCGGTACCGACTTAAGCCGCGCTCTCAGCAGTCTTTTATTATTACATAAATCCGTAAAAATAGGCGTGCACTGGCCCATATCCACGCGTGTCGCCGGCGATTATTTATTTACTATCCGCTCATTCACTCATTACGTGCGATTAGCTATGCGGCGCCGTGCGAATCGTTGATAACGGGGATGCACATTGCACCAGTGTCCTGTCGTGTGCAGCAAGCGTGGATTATTTGTGGCTTAGGCCGGTATTAGCGCTTTATCAACGAATACTTTCATTTATGATTAATTGTATCGGTAAAAGGCGTAGAATTATTCTTACTCATTTCTATTAGTTTAGATAGTGACCGAATATTCTGCGCAAATGATGATTTATCTCAAGATATGGTTTGAAGTCAACTCGCTCAATTCCCTTCAATGCAATATACTCCAATTTCCAAATATAATTTGCTCAGTGCACGGCACACACGCAGCTAATTACAATTCTGAAATAATTTGTGTATCCAACATAAACTTCCGGGATGATTCGCGCCGTGCCATCCACGTGTGAGGCGTAACAAAGTCGCAGATATTTGTAATGGTTTATGGTCGACGCTGGAAACGATGCGACAAGTGACATCAGAATGCGATTATCGCACAATCTCTGATTTTACGAGACAAGCATTAGACTTGCTTGGTACAGACAAGTTGCTTGCAGGAATGCAAAGAATGTAATAATTTCCCACTCTACAATACACTGTCTGTCTCATGGTTCAGCGTATACTATTGAAAGCTACCAAAGCTAAGTCTATTTTCTGCAAATAGTTAGTAAGTTGACTTAATAAATTGATTAATGTGCCGACGTCAATTATGACAAACCGTGAATTAATTACTCGCAAACGGCTCCAAGAGCTCTCCTTCATTAATTATCCCAGCATGCAGCAATTAGTTCACTCCGATAGGTTTGTCTATCTCGGTATCTAGTTGCTGCGGCCTAGGAGACGCCTCTACGGAAGACGCAGCCGAAGGAAATCAGATTTTCACGGGCGTGTAAGTCGAATGTTTGGAAGATAAGTAAGTCATTTAACGGGATGTGTCATAAATATCAGGCTGATGATAACGAGGCATCTTGGAAAAATGATGCCTTTTGTCGCTGGATTTTTGAATTTATCATCGCTGTAATCGTGCTTGTAATCGTCATAATCTCTCTACGCTTGGATGCGCCCAACATAATCCTAAATACACCCTATTGGCCAGGTTTTACCTGATTTGATTCTAGCATACCATTTGTAACACTCGAGTATATACAAGAGAAAAACAAGGTTTCAATTCGTTTTGATACAGGTTAAGACAAGACTGGAATTAATTACTGCACTCAATCTATGGCACAAAAAGTTGATCTGCATTGCGCTTTTGACGTGGCGTGTAGGTCAATTCAACAATCCTGTCGCTTTCAATCAAGTCACGAAAAGTAAACGCAAATGGGATTCCTTGCACGCATTGCACGCAATGTCATGTCAAGTCATTCTGTAGCAGCATGCAAAAAGAAGCAGTCTAGAATAAATAACATAACCATATTTAATAACTCATGATAATTGAATAAATCCTGTGATTTTCACTTTTATTCTATTACTTGCTTCAAAATGACATGAAGATATAAATTGTTTATAATGATTTATATTTTAAAATAAACTTAAGATTTACCTTAAGACAAAAAGAAATAACATTTAAAATTATTGATAGAAGAAAATTGAAGAAATTTTTGCCTATCGCCAAAACTTCGCAAGAAAACGTCAACAAACGAAAGCGACGAAAAGAATAAAATATACGGAGTAAAAGTAAAACATAAATCATGAATCTTAAGCACTCCATTAGCCATAAATTATTTATTAATAGATGAGATTGTTGGGCATTATATCATTTTATGGCATGCAGCACACGTTTTGCACACGCGCGTCGGTGTGAAAGTGTAAACAACGCGTGTGTTAATACGGCCCGCTTGGAGGATTATATTTAACATTGAAATTACGTTGAACCCGTGCCTGACCGCTTGCAGACAGCATTGTATGAGCGAGTTCATCCCACATTATCACCAGTCAAAAATGAGTCTAAATCAAAACACGTGTAATTTTAGCACGAAATCACAAAGCACTTCAGACAACCTTTTGTTGTTATCGAGACGCTTAAATACGAGCCCAATTGATTTCCGCACGCGTTTAAATCACCGCTGAGATCAGAGTGTCTTGTTGCGCTTGCCCACCATATAAAATCATCGCAAATCAATCCTATAGTACTGGAGTGGTGCTAATATTGAATGAGCAATGTAAATTCCGACCTGTTTTTGACTCGTGCTATGCTTTGAGTGTACAACTAACTCATTCAGTCACGTACGCCATCAGCAGTCGGAAGCGGAGTTTTGATTCTCTTGATTCTCTGGAAGCCACCAACGGACACCCAGCGTTTGGTTTGATTAGCGATTTCCTTATTACGCCTGTATGGTGCAGCTGGACACTAGACACTGGCATGAGTGCATACGCCCGATTATTTTGTTGACAAAACAAAAGGAAAAACAACTGTTCACACCACTCCTGAGTTAGTACAGGTGAGAATGTAAATCACCTGTATCACAAGTGGTTACTAATTCAACGTCTCTCCTTTCAACGTCTGATGTCATGTCATCAGAAAGAATTTCGGCTGGGAGGAAGAGATTTAAATTTTTCGTTTACCACAAAATCGTGTTAATGCACTTGGATAGAGGTTATTATACAGTGTCAATTGAGTTAAAATATATAATAGAACATTTGCATACATGCAACATACATACCAAGAAGATGATTACAGCCATGCATTGCATCGTAACTTGAAACCGAAATGCGAAACCGAATTAAGGCAATTTATGCAGTTTGTGAGTTTTCGACTCACATTTTGCGTGGGCAATCAAAATATAAGACGAGTTTACGAGCTCACATAAAAGTGAACATTGATAGGCGAAATTATTGTCAATGTGGGTGAATTGCTCCATAAAAATGCTCCACACACAATGTAGAGGAAATTCATAATCTCATCTATTCCTATCCTATGGGTTAATCTACGATTTAGACGGTATTGTAACACATTGTAGGCGAGGTAATAACGTGAAACAAGATAAGATTTCGTTTTGTTTTCAGTTTACTTCAGAACCGATTTCAGGAAGTAAATATGTGCAATTGCTTTCATGTTCATAAAACATTTATTGATATGGATACTATTACACCACTTGGATTGCTCGAAATACACATTCATTAATTTAACGACTTTGGGAAATTAATACATTGACTCCTTATTGGTAGAAAGTTCGTTCGGTAGCAATCTTGATGCCTATTGCCAATCTACCGTTGCTTGCGTTGCTGCATGATAAGCAGATTTGCCGATTACTGTCTATTTACGCGGTGCCAGGATTTGCAGCTAGTTGAATGCGCGTTAAGCGAATCGCGACACCCGGCCCGTAACCGGGTCCAATGATAATTCAATTACCAGCGCAATTACTCGATCGCACATAATAAACAATTTGACGATCAATGTGGCAGACACCATCTCAATTGATTAAGTACATACACTAATACCATAGCAATATAAATAGGGCACGAATTAATTTGATGAAATATTTCTAGCTTCTTGCTTTGAGTTATTAGATAGACAGTTGTGAATTCTCCAAAATTGGCACTCCTAATCGCGTTACTCTCCTGAAGTGATTTATCTAATCCCAACATATGTCAGATGGACGTGTGGAAACAAGCAGTAATCAAATAAATACCGTTATCCTTTTACTTCTTTCCGGTAATACGCACTTAAGCCACCCAGCAATAAAATGTTGTAATGTCGCAATAATCATAAACGATGACAATTTATGAATATAATAGGTTCTCATGTGCATGTAGAATAAACACGCATCACGCTTCAGTGATGACTGCTCAAATATTAATTATAGTATTACCCCAACACTGTTGCTGCACTTAGTGCAGTGTAAATCCAGAACGGTATTTGTTAAACGCACTCTGCTTTGATATATCGAACTTAGAATTGGAATTTAATCAGTTCTAACATGTTAACAGGGACATAAGGCAATAAAAATATTCAATGCACATTATGCTAATGTGAATATCGTTATACTTGAAAAAACTATACACACGTGTCATTTTTCTCTACAGCCATATGTGTGAGCCATCTTTGAATAAAATATGAATTACAGCAGCCGTAAACTAGGTACACACTTTAGTTGACTAGTCCTATGTTAATTACACTGGGCGCATGAACTTTAAATTTCGCCCGCTTCTCCTAGTGAACTTGAGTATTTTTTTGTTTGCTCCAATTTCGAACGTTTGAGTTGTTTCAGACTTGCGTAGCATTACCACACATTAACACAGTCTTAACTTTCACTCTCGTCAACCTGTTTAAAAACGTTCGAATTATTTTTACTGCCGCATACTATCATTAACAATGGGCTCTTTTTATATAAGGTTGATGAAGTTGATTAAGAAGTTTTAGGTGAGATATCGATGCTTTGAAACAACGGCTAGAATACTCACATTCAATGTGTGTTCTAGCCGTTGTTATAAGCGGAGCTTTCTTCGCATGAAAGTAGTTGCGATAAGTTGTTGCCGAGAGGCGGTCATAATTCGTAATTGCTTCCCTGGCTGTATCTTTAAACGTTTACACAGTTTAGGTTGATTTCATACGAGGCTTGGAATAATGTACATGCCTCGTCTGTGAGTGTGACATGTGCTTGCTGTGGCGCTATTACGAGCAGAAAACTCCCACTGGGCGCTTAATGTAAGATAATTGAATGTGAAACTAATGTAAATAGATATTTCACGCGATGTTACACTGTTTCCTATGAGGGGTTTAATTGCTTTATGGTTTTATATTAAACTTAATGAGATAATCAATGGTATACTAGTGTATTTTCTATTGGTTTTATTAGGGTTATATTGAATTATATTGCATTTGTATGTTGCATACTTATTGCTATGTGATATGTATGCTTTGATTTGTATTACTGCTTGTGGAGTATGTACTGTTGAACTAACTGAACTCTGCCTTAGAGATCAGTGATTTTATAGTTTATGATAAGAAGTAGATTTTTTATTGAGGAGACCAACTTGAAAATAGATGCTGCTTGCTCTGAGGTAGATTCTCGACTGTCGTCAAATTTCCAGGATTCGTAGCCATTACACCTCGGTATCTTTGTGGCGCTTGCATCGGAAGCGCAAACTTCGTGAATTATTGCACGACCTCGCGGGTTTCGGCTATCCTCGTGTGGTCACAGCGTCGGCGTCGTTCGTGATCTTCAAATTTCTCCAAACATGTTACAAAACTTAGTTATAATTCTAAGTAATAGAGAGTATATCTGGATGAATCAGATTAAATATATCATAAATACCCAAATGATCTTATGTAGCAACATTTCAGAATTCTCAAGCTTCTCACTAAAATTAAATGAAGATATTACTGCTTTAATCGACCAAATCCAAAGCGGAAACTCGTGAAAATGTTTACTGATCAATCTTGCCGTCCACTACATTAGTGGTACTTTGCTGTTATTTACAACACAAAATTAAGGTTCGGGCGGCCCGTAATGTATTAAATCTTCAATCTCTTGCATCACGCACAAGCGCGAAGCAAGAATGCCACACAACTTCCATCTGACTTCCAACTGCTTCAAATGCAGCTGAAACATTTCAAGCACGAATCCAATACATACTCATACTAGCAGACAAGCCTACGTCTTCAAATACGTACCAAGTGTTTTATATACTCAGCGTTTTTTTTTTTTTTCATAACTTAATGTGTAAATCCGTACTATTAACAAAGAAAACAAGCATTTCACGATCGGTATGCATCACTTGCCAACATGTAAGACCGATGTCCGTAAATCTCATTCACGTCTGCTATTAAATAATAGGCTATAAAACAGTCAACAATTGCTTCCCATACGATTCATTCAACGCGCGATTGTGAGTGATAATCATGCGGCGTTGAACTTCTCTAGTGGAGTATTATTTAACTTCACGTAGGCCAACTGCTTACATCATAATAATAGCAATGATACCACGTACCAACAAAAACTGCAAAAATAAATATATACAATTACTACTATTCAACAATTCTCACTGTCAACCTACTTTTAAACATATCGGAATATTATATTATGAAATAAATAATTTCCAGACATTTTCACCTAATTACACTTTTAGTTTCCTTACTTAGGATGAATTAATTGGCACATTTAAACCGGCATGTTTTGCTACAGATCATAAATCATCTCTCTAGCTAAAAGCATAAATAAAATAAAACAACGACGTAATCCGCTCGGCAGTCAAATAAACTGCAGACATTAGAGATTATTTAAAGAGAATTAATAATCCTTCAGACGTGAGTAAACAAAGTAGATAATTATGTCCGACCAACATGTGAGGATGATTAGAGCATTAGAATCATTAATTCTCTCTCAACTTCTTGTGTTATTCTCTTTAATAAAACAGGTAGGCTTTGATCTTGACAGGTTCACTCATTGAGCTTTATAAAACAAACTGTTAACTGATCTCGTATAATTTTATTTATTTTAACTAAAGTGCATAAGGTGCATCATTTATTGCTCGCGTCGACGTCGCGAATCATCGAGAGACCTCGTATTGTCACATAGTTCGTGACCCTCCGCACCTGGCGATTCATTCCGTCTCAACACACTGATTGAAATTCTTTCAAATAAATTACAAAATTTTGCTATAATACCATTACCAATTTGAACTAACAATAAAGTGCAACCTTGAATAGTTTGCTTATAATCTAAATATGTCACGATGAATTTGTCTTCTAAACAAAATTTGCATCTGTTGTAATGTGTAAATTCCAATAACGTACGGAATACATTTTATCTTAATTACCTCAAACATATTTATGCACCGTTTATCGATTTGAATTTGAGTCTGCATTGCATTTGATCATGAATATAGATTCAATCAAACGTGGAGCATATAAATTCTATAAATACCCATTTAAAATGCCATAAATTTGACTTAATAAGTAACGTAACGCCAACAAACGCGGTGTGTTTGTCCAGCGCAAAGAATCTACATAACTTTTTTTCTGATTTTCTTCGGCGTTCCAAACAACCGGATTCTAATTGGATAATTTGACGTCAACAGAACATCCTAACTGTTTATAACAAGTTTACAACAACCAAACAAACATCAAACAAATATTCGAAAACGCAAGAATTAAATTTTTCTCTTTACATTATATGTACACATTTTAATTGTATATATTACAAGCATCCTTTTAATCATCCACAATTGTTACTCTTGCTGTCAGTATAACAGCGCTGATGAAAGTTCCGGTCCACTTCCGTTATTACAAATTTCCATCAACTAGTGCTGGTGCTAAACTTGATTAATCGCTTAATGTGCCTATTGTCAATATTTGCATGTATTATGGCAACCGAAAGAGGATTATGGGCTCTGGTTACTTTCATTCTCTGCCCAGCTGAAACACGATGCATCATTCTACAGATATCTGCAGGAATTTTCATGATCCGTTTACATCATAATCTAAGAATAAAATAGGCAATATGAAAAAAGTTTATCTCTAGAAGAAAAGCCCACAGTATGATGCAATGCGATTAATAAGAATTTATTGCGGAGATAACAATTTGGTTAATTAAATTAAGTACTGGTGCAGAGTTTTACTTTCAACTTCTTAAGAGAATTTCAGGCATTTGGTGACTTATCCGAAACACTGATTGAAGACACGCTGAGTATAATTGAGTTCTAACTCAATCTTAATTAGTGTTGGTGAATTAGTTTGAAGATTATTAACGAAGAGATCACAGATCGTGATTCAGTTTTTATTTTCCCATTCAAAGAGCTTTCTACGATAATTTACACATGTTCAACATAACATTTCTTTTAAAATTCCTCTATCTAATTGAATACATGTCGATTACTTAGTATCCAAACATGTTCTAGTTATTGTTAACAATACTCTGCTTGTTACATTGTAGCGAATAGATGAGACCTCACAAGATTCTATTTATACTATGCTCTTCATTAAAGATGCATCCGAAACCGTTCTCGATGATTATAATTTAAATCAAGTGGTGCATGATGCGCTCGTTTGTTTCCTTATCGGCGTGCCGCGCCGGCATCTTTATGCCTCAATGTTCTTCCACGTGGCGGCTTCTTCGCGCAAAGATCCTGCTAATAACCTACGTGTCCGAAAAGTGGAGCAAATGCGTTGTAAACAGGAGAGTTTATGACAAATCTGAAGCAAGATAGAAACAATATATACGCCACACACGCGCTGCCACCACATATAATATCCTGGCCAGCTGCTAACATTTGGAAGCATGTCGTGTTCGCTAGGAAGCAAGAAGGAGTCGTCGATGCTGTCAGTGGTGAGACTTTTGACCACCTTCAAGTCACTTTTATTAGACGATAGGCACGTGATGCTTGATAGCGTGAGATGTGCTTGTAATAAATTCCAAGCGTTGATAAAAGTCTCATCAATAATCACACAACGACAGTTATTATCACTTGGATAATTGGTGTAAACACGAGTATCGCTGTCTTCACCTGGTATTTCATATTCAACCTAATGAATATCAAATAGAATCGCCCCGCGAGACAATTTGTAGTAAAACGCGTCTGGCCAGCAGCGGCATGTGATTTTCTTAAAATAGGAAACGAGTTATTTCTAGCTGCGTCGCGGCGATTATATCACAGCCAACGCCACAAAAAGGACAACACAATATGCCAAGCGACGCGATAAATACTCATAATCACAGTATCACAAGTACGATTTAAAGAAGTTAAATAACGCCCAGGAAACGAAATATAAACTGATGTTATTCGTACAACTAGAGACAATCCGAGACAATTGATTATGAACGTGTAATTATTGTTTGCTAAACATCTCACAGTCAGTGTTTTATAAGCTGCGAGGATGTGTGAGCTTTTTTATAGCGACATTATCCATATCTGAATGACCCTACAGAGTTGCGTTGGCTTGGTTGGTTGGTTATGGCCAAGACTTGTATGACGAAATGTAAATATGTTTATTCACACCCTACAAGTAAAAGTGACTTAAGTCAACTTTATGATTCATATTAAGATTGCACTGTATTGGCAATTTGTAAAGTTTGAGGTGTTTAGTTGGTGCACTTTTTGCCTTGCAATGTTTGAGTGCGTTGTGAGCACAATACGATTATTTATCAGATGAATACCTTCTTCTCGCCACGCTGCGAGGAGATAATATTTATCGTTATGACTAGTTGGTATCTTTTACGGGCACGTTCTGCAATTTGCACTCCTCATCTCCTGGTGCTGAACGACGATGGTTTCTTATAGGAAGCGATCAGGATGAAGGTTAACGCGAGTGCAAAATAAGTTCACTTTTTTACAGTTCCTCTTCATGGTCATAATTCAAATTGCGATAATCTTTACTTTCAATAAATCGGATCGCTTGATTTATATGAAAAATTCCGTCAGCCTGTGTTTACGTGCGCAAATTTCATTAACGCATTAAATGCTCTCCATTGCAATAATCATGAAGTATTTTAATTCATTCCGAGTTTTGATTGTAAATACCTGTATCTTATTGGACATTCATCGTCAGGAAAACTTTCTAATGTAATTCAAGCCGGCATTGTTCCGAGTGCATATAAAATGTACGACAAGTGCAAAATTCATGGGCCAAGCCGAAATATATACAATAAATAATACTAGTAAATAATTCATATTCCAGCATTACACTGTATTATGTGAAACAGGTAGCAAAGTGTGGAAATGCACAAGAAGCAAACGCGTTACTTATCGCGTTTATGCGACGCCTCCGACAAATTGTAGCAAATTAAAGCGTTTGACATCGGTTGCATCGACATTGCTTGAACGGTACATGCATATCTTGGCCATTAGTTGCGAGATTTTCACGCGCATTGCCTTGTCGAACGCACTTACGCCCATGAATTATAATACCAGGAATTATAATACTTGTTACATATACAGGGTGTGAATCAAATTAACACTTCACGTCTATTTCTGTCACTGCAGCTTAATTCTAATTTTCATCTTTTTTCCAGCGATTCTTCAGCGCACAGCGATTGGCATTGGGAAACTCAAGATCCAAGGCGTCGGAAGCTGTCAGTACTTATGCATGGATGCATGCGGCTTTCTGTATGGGTCGGTAAGTTGAAATTAATCAGCGATTGGATGATTAGCGCGTGACTAGCGTCGCTCCCAGCGAAATTTATCTGTCTCGTCGGCCCACACTGTGCAGCTATCGACACAAGTAAATTCGCGCCCGCGGAGCTCCATAATTTCGCGAGCTGCATTAATTTATCAGGTTTATAAGCGCCGATGGGCCATTATTGAAACGCCGATCGTATGTGGTTGTGCGTCAACAATGCGAATGCTGGCTACGTTCCACTCAGATCCTCATCTAGATCAGTGGCGAGCGCATTTGCGTGATACGAGTTTGTGGTAACTATGGCGCGAATCTATTTATTAATTTATTGTGATGGGCCGTTTGAAGCGTGCGAAGTGCGACATTTCCGCGGTCGCATTCAGGAAATTTAGAGCCGTAGGAAATTGAATTAAGTTGACTTCATTCTTGATAGACCGTGCAAAATTTCGACGTACAGATCATAAACTTAAATCAAGATAGTAGTGATATATTTACTGCATTGAAAACCTTAAACTCCATAACGTTCTATGCAATGGAATCGTAAATCTTGACATACCAATATTTAGTGTCACCATGTCGCGGAGGCAATGTGCGCAAAGTGCTAACGCAATAAACAAATAATTCGGCGCGAAGAGATGTTAGTAAGCATCTAGGTGATCAAATTTTACAGCTTCCCAACTGCCTGAAATGTTGGACGTTCAACTCCAGGCGCCTGCAATGATGAATTGTCGATAGCGCAACGGAAATTACGTTCTGGGAAATTAGGCAACTCCGTGTTACGACATTACAGTCACAGAAACTTGCTAACTGTTTTCCTCTAGTAGAGAATTGATTTGTTGGCAAACTGTTGGCAGCTGGAACGTTCATGAACTCTTTCTTTAATTAAACTTTAGCTGATAATTTCGGTTTTTCATTGACAATTAAGTCAAGCCAACAAAACCGTAGTAAATTACCTAGAGATTGATCTGATTGTACCCTTTTAATGTTGACATAATTACGTAGAGTTTAAACCTTTGTTCGAAATGTTCGTGATCATGATCATCTAGATATTCGGAGATTCCCTGAAGCAATTGGAATTTAAATCGTTCAATTAGCTAACCTAACGAGGCAACTCATTTTTTCTAATTTTTTTTTTTTTTTGTTACAGAGAGAATTTAATGAAGAGTGTGTTTTCAATGAACTGATTCAAGAACATCACTACAACACCTATTCTTCGACGAGGTACTCCAACGAAAAACGCACCATGTATCTAGCTCTCAATCGACGTGGGACCCCACGAAAAGTACTTCTCCACGCTGGTCACCCTCTGGGAAGACTCTCTTCCTATACCAGGGTCCTCACACGAACAGTACCTCCACAGAAGCTGGAAGACCTTCATCCCATGCGCCATCACGGCCATACCTGCCAGGCGGACTCATCTCCCAAGCCCACGACGCACCAGCCACCCCAGGGCCGGTGTCGACGACTCAAAAAAGGCTGGCGACGAAAACGAAAGAAGCAGCAACACAGTTCTAGACATAGCGATAGTATTAGGTGTGAACCGGACAGTAGTAGTGCAGAGTGCCAAAGATTCGCGGCGGATCCAAAGAGATCCAGCAGTGCGCCGACGAAGTTAGGTGATAGACTAGTAGCTCCCAATGGGGCCAAGAAGAAGAAGAAGCTAAAAGGTATTAATAAGCCGGGAGCGGGCAGCAAGAAGCGACTTAAGACAACCACTCCTTTACCCACCACGCCGTATTCCACCATTGATGAGACGACGGAGGAGGGTGATTATCTCGATGGCACCACGGCGCTGGATTGGGATGATCCCACAGTGGCACCAACGCCAGATGAGGCTGTGGCGGCGGCTACATTGCCGGACTGACTCACACGCGGGGCGGCTACGGCGGCCAGCCGAACTGAATCAACGGCCGTCGTGATGCGCAGCGCGCAATCAACGAACGCAACGAGCACCACTTTGGTGATGACGATGTTAGTGACGGAGGCGGCGACAATGAGCAATTCGGCGACAGTCATGCGCGCCATGAATAGGGCCACTATTTCATCCACTCGAATGTTTTTCTATTTATTTCTACTATTTATTATATTATGAGAATTGTACATAAATTAAGTATTCATATACCTCGCGATTATAATAAATAAAAATTGATTATACACTGGAAATTGTATTTTCCTTCGACATTTCAGGCAAAGGGCGTAGTAAATCTTAAGAACTACTTCAGCAACATGACGAATTATCGAATTTGAGCTCAATTCAATGCACAACAATCCAATTTTGTTTGTAAATTTCAAATCAAATAAATACTGCAGCTGTGCAGTAACCCAATTCCAAAGCAAACAAAGCATTTAATATCCCTTCATAATACATTTCAATTTTAATCAAAATAGAATTTATTTGCGTACTTAGTCTAAATGGCCATTTAAGTCTTGTACGCGAATCGAGTGGAATGATACTGGACACTCGGCATGTGAATGGGGTTTATGACTGCATGTAATATTTACGTTGTTTCCCATTTTCTAATAATTCAAGGCGCGTTGCCGCGGAATGCCATGTGCTGTGTCATCGGCAAGCGCACGATAGTCACGCGGTTTTTTCTCATTTGCATCGTTATCTGTCGCAGGCGCGAAGAATACAGCTGAAAATGGCACGAAAGACGCGTAAAATCCTGAAATATCGATATAACTATAGCTTGCAATCGTTTCCCAAATGGGCCCATCATTCAATAAAGTTTTATTGTAAACTTTGAGCGTTTAATAAGGAAGAATGGCTTTGGCTTATAGAAATTGGTGCCAAAGAGTAAAATATGGGCTGCAACAATGTAGAGAACAAACGCTTGACAATAATTAGTAGGAAAATGAGTATCCTATGACAATTGCTTAGCGCGTCATTCCGTTGATGATCCAGTTGGCGCGATTTGCAAATAGCGCAATGAGCAAGCAATGAGTGTACGTGATAAAAGTCGCGCACGCCATCGCTGCCGTGTCGTCGATTATGCAATTTTCGCATGTGAACTCCACGAGCCACCGTCAATTGTGCTCTATTTGCGAGTAGGAAACTCATACTCGACATCATAATCGTACGCAAAAAACACACATGCAATTGTCGCGTACACCGCGGGAGCAACGACCAACTCGTGCGAATTTTCAATGTCATTAACAATAACTCCCTCTACAACGCTAAAGCAAATCAGCTCAGAATACAAACAACACCTAAAATTCAGAAATAATTCCGTATTCATTTGCAATGCAAACGAAACGTCAGATTCACTGTGATTAGATTTAGTTCCGTTTTTCTTTTCACCTTTGCCAAGTTTCTCGATCCAAACAGAAGAAAGTGTTAAAAATCAATAAAGGATGCACCGTGCACCACGAAGAAGCAATTAGATGTTCAAGCTGTGAAATTATAGGCGAAAGAAGTAATTAAATTAAACGACTGCAATCAACGTGCCACAACTCGCTTGAAACGATCTACGCACTTGTGCCGTGTAGGAATAGGAGGCATAGGAGACTAACAAGGACGAATATCTCAAAAACAGAAAATCTGCACGCGCAGGAACTCATTAATCACGATGCACATTTACAATCTAGAAACAATCTAGACTTGCTACACTTTTTTCATTTGATGGTTAGATAATTCTGATTGAAATTTCTTGTGTATCCATATTCCCCCTTGGGGAACAAACCAGACTTCAAACAAGACAAATTGGACTCATTTGTTTCAAATCACATCCACCTCTTGAAAAACCCAAATCATTATTGAAAGATAAGAGAGGCAACAGTTGGGAAATGCACCATGTCCCGTTATCAATGCAATCAATTCCAGCGAGAAAATTGATTTATCATGAATATTTGTCTCTCGAGTTCTTTGTCCACACCAGCTTCACCCTAATGATAAGTTCTGTTTTCCTAGCTGTCTAGCGCGCACCCTTGGCCAGACTCTAACAAAGAGTGACTCGACTTTAATCACTGTCAAAACTGTGACATCGATTCTTCATCGACATTCAAGACAAGACATAAAAAAGAAACACGCATAACGAAATCTATGTTGGGCTAGTCACGAAAGATTTCTCTCTTTGGATTCTTCGGCTTCAAACGACCACACGCTCGTTGAGCTCATTAATTACACGCTTCTTCTATGCGATAATTTAGATGAACATGAGTGAAATGCGTAAACAAACTGAGGCTGGAAATAGTTTGAATCTTCAGATGCAATGCAAACAATAAAGTTGTGAGTTTGAGTTACTTAGTGCGTCTTTGTTGCTGGTATGTTGACTAATTAATAATTAACCACTAGGGCTGAACTAATAAACATGCTGTTGCAGTCGTAAATCCTTTACGCTGTGCAAATTTCAAATTGTTGGTGGTATACGGAGTTTATAAATATACAACGTGTCAACGTGTCAACTAGTCAAGGGCAATTTAAATCAAAATAAGTCTTTAAAGGTATAAATCGCGAGAAACAAAATGTAGACATGCTGAAAATATCTGAATCTATCATAAAAAGTATGTTTTTTATTTAAATCAAGTAATTGCTTGTCATCGGGAGCAATACAAATATTGACTTCTACAGATGAAATCGCATGCACTTGTGATTTCTATGAATGAAACGCGACGTACACTTTCAATTTCAAAACAAAACAAAACTGACTAGACAAGTTGATTTTATCACCGCGTCTCCATTTTCAATTCCTTTGATAGTTTAAGTGACCATTCTTCTAGTTTTGTTTAGCTAGCTGCATAAAGGGTCGATTTGCGCCCACGTGCCCTTCTATTACCCTCAGGTGCTCCCATAACTCGCAAGCGCATTGTATTTAAACAAAGACTATCTGAAAATGATTTGAGTCAAACATTCTTAAGTTATATGTTTTCCGTCATGCGCGGGGTCGTAAAATTTAATTAAGACCAGCGTCCTTTTACATCCCTTCTTGTACCTCCACACGGCCACAAATTACAGCGAATCAACTCACCGAAAAAATTGCTTTCGTTGTAGAGCTTTATCGTCTCCTTGTTCATTGCAAACTGCGCCCTTGTCTGATTTAAACGAGAGCATTGTGGCATACTGCAAGCAATGTCGCTTAGTGCAAGTCCATTTGTTCTACTCGTGCAAATTGCGGCGGAATGCCTGACAGCGGAAGTGGCACTCCGGAAAAGAATCGCCGCCGGACTAAATAGTGTCATGGTTCACGAGATGAAACCCTCCGCAACTTCAAAGGCACCCTCGCCTTGCATCTTGCATGTAATGGCAGATTCCAATCTCAAACCTTCTATCTGTCTGTACTCCATTCTTCACAAATCACTGCGTACCATTTACTCATGAGCCCGAAACTGGCATCATTTACTTTAGCTACTTTACATCACAAACAATTAATACGAATTACACCAAGTAGCTACGTTCCGAAGCGTGAATTATCTCTTATCGCAGACACAATATCAGCTTATATTTCAACGCGGCATAATCTTGGCTTGAATCACTTCAATCTGCGTCATTGAAATTTGAAGCAGCCGAAGATGCGTCTGATGCATCTAATGAGACGATTAATAGAAATCGAACTCGTAAACTAGCTCGGCGTAGTGAGCACGAGTTACGACTTGAGATGCACATAATCAAACGCAATTAAACACACAGAGGGTGTTTTATGGCATTCTAGAGCGTAGAATGGAGAAGAGGAAGTGATTATGATTTTTTATTTGGACATGGGTCAATTAATACTGATACTTTACGATGGACACTTGTAAAGTGAGCTTAAGCCGTGTAAACCTGTACTTAGACATTAATTTACATCGCATTACATTTGATTGTAATTAGTTTAAACGTTTTCGAAAGTTTGGTACATTCATTAGTGATGTAGGTAGGTGTTTAAAAATAGGTTAAACTTAAATCAGCCTTATTCTTTCTTTATTTTAAATTTTTATCCAGATTTTATCTTGTGTCTTTGAGTTAGGATTATTTCTATTGCGTTAAATTCCCTAACAGCTTTACTTTGCTGGCAATTATTTGCCTTAACGTCTGTAAGGGTTGATTTCTTAAGTTACCCAACCGTAAACCTTTCACTCCTTTCAAAATTCCCCACATTCTTCAACTCCCTCTGTTATTCAAGCCCTACTAATTTACGAAAACTTCAGTAATCTACATAACTTAGCACTATGCCTAAAAATACTCTCTTACTTTCCCATTCCTTTGCGCCACATAAGAAAGAAATTCATTCTTAAACTATAAACATGACTCACACTTTTTAGACTTGGTTCGAGACCTTGTTATTTCATAATTGCACCCACGTCGTCTGAACCACAATCAACTATGCGCTCTCTTCATGACAATAATGTTTCAATGGTGTTAAAGCAGTTAAAACTATTACCTAACACTTTTTCCACTTTCTTCCTAATCCGGTATATATGCACGGCACGTTCTTTGACACTTCCACTTTAAAGAGCTTGTGGTACAGCACAACAGAATTACTGGCGAGGTATTGAATTCCTGCCACTTTACGGTTGGCCCAAAAGTCAAAACCAACATTGCGTGCATTTATCACAATAAATTAGCTGTGTTTAAAAGTCCAAGACGTTATCTCACAGGTAATCACCTGCGTTGAGATGTAATAAATGTTTCTGTGCAGCACTCACACGACTAATCACTTGGTAAAAAGTTGACAAACAAATTAATAAAAAAAAATTGAAGTAAATGTATACTTTATATAAACATGAAAAGTCGAGGTATTGCGTAATTAGATATTTTTTAATATTTACCAGTTAATTACGAATTAGAAATTTGTATGGAATTTTATTGATTGGTGTGTGCGAGTGTAGGCCAAGTGTAGGCCAAGCTGACATCAGGTTGATGAAAGATGGTGAAGGATGACACTGAACAAGATGAAAAGAGAAATAAAAAAAAAACACATATATGAGCAGAATATTTGTTTATGACTATTGTGATATCAATATTAATAAAAATGTTGTTTTTTGCGCTAACATGCCAACAATGAACAAAAATAAAAGAACACTAATCCACTGAGAATTTGCTTACTGTAGAAAATAATTGATACCTTTTTGGCAAATATATAATTATACTGCACTAATTACTAAAGCAGTTAACTACTATTTGCAGTTTGTTTTTGGGACGGAGTTCTGTGAGAATATATATTATTGAATATAATCCCAACAAAATTGGAACCCACGTCCCGATCCCAATACGCTATCACTGTTATAGTGGTATTAAATTTATAGGTGATATTAATATTGAAGTTTTTATAAATTATAGTAATTTGCGCTTTACTTTTCCTTTTCTTTAGTTTTTTTGTCACTTTCTGCTTATTGTCTTCGTCAATGTGCTTTCTTAATTTTCTCGAAGAACAGATTTTAAATTCAGAATATTGTTGAGTATGGTTACAAAGTGTTTAACATTCATTATGTTGATAAAAGTTCACTATAACAGTTACTATTATTCACTTAGTAAAACGGCATGTTGCCTTCTTCATGCCGAAAACGTTTTACCAAGTGGCTAATAGTGTTATAATAAAGTTTTATCAACATAATGAAGATTTTCAATTATTACAAAGTACTACATAGGTTCAGGTAGAATTAGATTATTAAATTAACAATTAATTTCTAGTCAAAAAATCATAAATTTCGCAATTTATTAATCTTGTTTTAACCTATTCCGCTTGGTTCTTAACTTAATACTTGAAAAAATGCGAAAAAAAAATGGACAACAGATATGAATTCTTTTTAGAGTATTGTTGAGTGTGATTGCAAAGTATTTAATATTTATTATGTTACTTCAGCATATTGCCATCAACAAGAGTATTAACTTCCGCTCAATGGTACCAATGCACAAACTACATAAAACTGAAAAAATCATTAACAAATTTTATACTGAAAAACTCAACTTATCGAAAACGTTTTATCAAGTACTTTTTTGTAAGTAATATAGTGGAATTTTATCAATAAAATAAATTCTTATAAGATTCTAAAAATTGAAAGTGAGGTAAAAATTTACGAGTTCTGATGAAAAACAAGTGTTGGATTTAGTAATCTAATTATGGACTAAACAATTTAACATTTTGTAGTAATTTTAAATTTGTTGTTTATTTTTGTCAATCATAATAAATACTGTCTAGGAAATAATAAAGAAAGGGGCTAAAAGCTCCAAGTCAAGTTTCAGATTTAGTCTCTCTAAACTTACAACTTATTAATGAAAATGCAATAAAGTTCCTTCATCATCTATAATAGTAAATTAATCGATCTTTAATTAACTGATAACCGCATAAATTCTCTGAGATTATGGCGTCTGCAATTAATCTGATAACACCAACATCCAGACATTGAAGTTTTGAACGCTTTGCAACATTTTGCTTCGATTATTTCCAATCAATAGGAAAACAGTTAAGAAGAGAAATTAATTAATGCATAAATCTACGACAATCAATATAGAAATCTTTGTTTCCATTCCGTTTGTTGGGATTAGCGCCAGACGAAATTGATGCTACTGATGCAATTAATGCCATTCATGCTGTAAATTTATAGAAACAAATAGATCCGATGCAGTTATTGTTAACTTGCGCGAAAGTTGATCGAAAATCATGTTGTATAACAGTTATTGCAAACCGGAAGCGTTGTCATTTTGATGGATTCAGGTCGATTTCGTTCCAAAACGTTAAGTTCACAACGAAAACAAAACAAAATAATGTTTTACGAAGTAAATAATATGATACATTATTAGAAACTTGACCTCTAAAGGAATTCTGGTATCATTGTCGTAATTAAATTACGTTTTATGGATATTTTAATTTTATTTTATTGTTATTGCTTATTTATATTCATCAAACTCGGTTCACTGCTAATTCCCTTCAGCTTTATGACCCGCAACTGACTGTTAGCTACTTATTCACTATTTATAAACAACATATAAACTAAATATCTACGAAGCAAGATTCATTAATTTTCACATTAATAAAATCTATTTATGCTTTGATAACTGAATAATACGCAGAGAACTGAGACCAAGACGTTTGATGACATCAATAATACTATGTCTAGATACCTTATCACACCCAGTTCACATCAGGATTTAAATTTCTAATAGTACTGTCCTGAGCATTTCTTGCTTAGCGCCCTCTTGTAGGTAGAAAATTATATTGATCGCAAACCTTCAAAAGCAGCTGATTTAACGCACTACAAAAATAAACTCGGTGAAAGTGGGCGAGTTTTGGCTGGTTTTCGCCGAAATTATTCAATGAAATTCTAGTCATTACCTTTCTAGTTGCTCATTAGTATTTAGGTTTTAGTGTTTTACAGTGAAACATCGAAAATGTCGTCAATAAATCGTCTTCTACGTGGTTTGCACTTATTTGCAACAAATTCAAGTCAACCTGGTTTAATTCGTCTGCTAAGTACGAATTCAAATAAGTTTCAACGATTAAGAAGTCTAAAGGCACACAGGAATGTTACCCCTATTCAAATTCTAACTGCAGTTGGAGGTACTCTTGCTGTTTATACATTTTATGAGTGTCAGAAAAATCAAGGAGTTGAAGCTGCAGCTCAACCTAAACCAGTATGTACTTCCTTTACAATTTAAATTTCCAATGAACTCACCTTAGCTTAAGTTATTTTAAAGGCAATGTAATTCACATTCAGGTCACTTGTCTACATCCTTTAAATCTATAGGAAATGCCAAGCTGGTATTCAAATGAAACAAGTGTAAAACAAGTAAAACCAAGTAGAACAAGTGAAATAAGTAAAAAAAAATGTTGTTGACCTGGCCCACACAAGCAGGTTCAATAATATTGAGTAATTTATTGACTTAATTGTCCCGGCTCAGTCTATTGTCACTATCAGATTTGGAAATCAATTCCATTCGTTTTTTGTACTTTTGAACGCGCTTTACCCCGTTTCTCTTCAGCAATTCTTGGCACTGGCTAGTTCTCTTCTTGTCAACATGATTCAGTGTAATTTCAAACCGTTTCAACAGAAAGCAACGGGAATTAAGGCTGAAAAAAAACAAAATATAGGAAGGGAGAGAATTTGAGGGAGAAGTTACGGTAAAAGTGAATGGAATTTATGAATTTTATTTTGAGAGGGGAATTAACGTGTTCCCGGATTCTCACATTCACACATTGGTTATACTCGAATGGAATATGATATTTTCTATCTTCGAGATGTCACTGCGGCTTCTTGAGCAGCAGGAGTTGGATAGATTTTGTTACAGTTGGATAATCAATTTTTTAGATGATTATAACTTATTTCACACTCTGGTAAACTTTTGTTTCTTTATTTGAAACTTTAAAAAACATTTTTCGGAAGATTTAACGGTTGGTTTTGCTTAAAAATACATTAATTTTTCGGGAAAATTCACACCCATTAATTTATCACTTTTTGTACTCATCCCTTTTCTTCTAATTTATTACCTAAACCGCAATTCGTAAAATCTAAACAGCCTTAATCGCTTTGCAAACTGTAAAGTTTTATCACCATTTTGTTCCTTTAACTAAAAGACAAAACGTGACATGTGTGCACTACACCCGCCGCGCGCAGATGAAGCTATAAATTTAATTTCGGCGTTCTTTGCACCCCGGCTGGTGCATGGGTAGAGGGTAGCTACAACACCCTTAAGGTAACCGAAAGATACGCATCTTTGATCGGTCGCGGGATAGAAGATAATGTGTTGCGCCACAACTTGGAAACCTCAGTCTTGTTCGACTTTAGTATGTTTAGAGATTTTCGAGAAAATGAACAAAAAAGATTTATAACATAATTTTCATGTGGTTGTGTCCAAATTAAGGGTTATTTATTTGGCGTTTAAGTGTCACATTCTTTAGGAACAAGAAATAAATTAGATTTGGATTGCTTTCACAGTTTGAAGGTGATTTTTTTCTTTTGTTTTAGGAGACCAAAGTAGTGAAATTGACCATGAGAGAACGTCGTTTCATTAGATTCGCGTCAGTAGAGTACCATGGACAAATTTATATGACCCCGCAGGATTTTCTCGAGTCTGTGATTGAAGCTGATCCAAGACGTAGGTAATGTCACATCACTTGAAAGGGATTTCATTTGGATGTGTTTTTGTAGCGAGATTAAAAAGACGATTACTCTGTGACGAAGACATCGAAGCAATCAAAACGAAAACCCCAGCTTTGAAAGAAGGTTCTTCCCGGTTCTTCCGTAATTTGAGTGACAAAGGAATAATTTCCTACACCGAATATTTATTTTTACTCTCAGTTTTGACAAGTTTGTACAATTTTTTTTTATCTCCTTTTTACTCACGTTCCTATTGTTTTTTAGAGCCTAAATCTGGATTTAGGATTGCTTTCAACATGTTTGACACTGATGGAAATGAGAAAGTCGATAAAAACGAATTTCTAGTTGTAAGTGTTGAATTTTTGTTTCATCGAATTTCTTGCTGTATAATTGTTATTTTTATGACCGCCAATTCGTTTATATTTTATTTATACAAATCTAGGTTCGAACATTGCTGGCGGGTAAACACAAAGAAAGAAATGATGTTGAATTGCGACAAGTGAGTCGAATTTTTCCGAAAACGCCAACAAAAATCATGCGCAATTAACGTGTTGCCCTCGTTGTTGCATTGACCAGTGTGCTTCAGCATCGCAATCTCAACATACACCAACATTTATTAATGGAATGTTTGTGTTTCATTGTTTATTCTTACTTCCAAATAATATAACATTAGTCTTTATTTTGGTGTAAATTGTATATTTCTGATTGGTTTGAGGTTTCGATTTTGCGAAATTAACGTAAGCAATATTTTTGGTGGCGGCCAGTCTGTAAAAAGTATTGCCATTGACCATTAACCAAGTTAACATGCCTTACAAAATTTATTATTGTACAATACGGTGAAACGGTTGCTAATTTTTTTATTGTTTTAACAGATGGAGAAGATTTTCAGTCACGCCTGGCGAGGTAAACGTGGAATGCAAATGGCTGAAGGACTTGATTCCAAATTTCCTATCCAGGATATATTTGTTGATGACGAAGAAGGTTTGCAACGTCGTCATACTGTAGACACTACACTTCTAGTCCACTTCTTTGGTCCTAAAGGAAACAATCAGTTAAATTTTGAGAACTTTAGACAATTTATGCTCTCTCTTCAGAAGGAAGTCTTAGAATTGGAGTTTAATGAGTTCTCAAAAGGATTACCGACGATTTCCGAAGTAGATTTTGCTAAAATTCTTCTAAGATACACTTATTTGGATACTGATGAGTATGATAACTATATTGAGAGACTCCTTGACCGTATTAAGGATACAAAAGGAATTACTTTTGAGGAGTTCCACGTCTTCTGCCAGTTTTTGAACAATTTGGATGATTTCAACATTGCTATGAGGATGTATACTTTGGCAGATCATCCAATTTCAAAAGGTATTGATCTATATTTACTTTAATCATTAATATTTTTGTGATGTTTAATGTTTAGATGAATTTCGTCGAGCTGTTAAGATCTGCACCGGAACAAATCTTAGTATTCACCTGGTAAACACAGTATTTTCAATATTTGATGAGGATGGGGACGGTTTGCTCAGCTACAAGGAGTTTATTGCTATCATGAAGGATCGTCTACATCGTGGTGCCAAGGCAAATATAAAAAATGAGGGGTGGGATGCTTTCAAGAGTTGTATCAAAGCGGAAATGAAAACACCTAGATAAATATCTGGGTTTTGCGAAAAATGCTGCACTTTTATGTGTCATACTTATAATTGTATCAAATTCTCCTCTTTGTGAATATTAAGATGACATTTAATGAGAGTTACTTTTTGCTGGACTATTGTGGATGACATGAAGTAGTGGTTGAGTAGCCTTTGTCATTTGTAATTACTTTTACAATTTAATTCTAATTAAATACTTCCTTGAATTCGATATGTTCTCCATGGTTTTCTTAGATTTAGGTTAATACTCCTTAAAACAAACAGTTTTTGTGTAGTTTTTATCAATTGTGTTGAATGGTAGCAGCCAGCAGATCTTTTGAATTATGTTTCTATTGGCGTGAGTTTGGAAGCGAGACAACAAATGCGGTGTTATCTCTCTACAGATTTGGTAGAAGTGGGAGTTGTAGTAGCTGACATTAACAGCTGTTAATTACCATTCCTTTGAAAGTTTTATTGGGTTTGAATTGAATTTTTGTGGTCACAGTATAAAAACAAAATTAATAATAACTTTATGGCATTGAGAATATTGGCCACAAGTGTCTCACAAACAAGAACAATATTCAACATGTCCAAATGTAAATTCTCCGATTACTCACAGTTTTCCAAAGTGCTATCTGAATCAAAAAATATAATAGCACTAACAGGAGCTGGAATTTCTGCTGAATCAGGAATACCTGTTTTCCGTGGTCCTGGTGGTTTCTGGAGAACTCATAGAGCCACAGATCTTGCAACACCACAAGCTTTTAAGGCAAATCCAGCACTTGTTTGGGAGTTCTATCACTATCGAAGAACAATTGCATTTGGATGTAAACCAAATCCTGTAAGCACTAAGATTTAATTGTGTTCATTGCATTAAACTAATTGTACTTACCATAAGGCACATTTAGCATTGGCACAACTTGAAAAGAAATGCCAAGAAGAAGGAAAATCTTTACATATAATTACACAAAATGTAGATGGACTTCATATAGTTGCAGGGTCAGAAAAAGTGGTGGAGTTGCATGGATCACTAAGAAAAGTGATTTGTACCAAGTGCAAGCACATTGAGGTGAATTTGGACCAACCAATTTGCCAGGCATTGGAAGGAAGAGGGTAATATATATTTAAGAACACAAGAAAAGAACATATTGATTGTTTAAAACTTGTAGAGATCCAAACTTAAAGGATGCAAATCTCCCAATCATTGACAAGCAGGAATTGCCCAAGTGTAAAAAATGTAGTTCACTTGTAAGACCATACATTGTATGGTTTGGGGAGAACTTAGATGCTAGTGTACTAAATAAAACACGTAAGTTGTGATCCCACTTAATAACATACAATTAATAATTGTAACTTGCAGAAGAGCTGGTTGAAAGTTGTGATCTCTGCATGGTGATTGGAACTTCTTCAGTTGTTTATCCTGCTGCAATGTTTGCTCCCCTTGTTGCCCAAAGAGGTAAACCAGTTGCAGAGTTTAATCTCAATGAAGAACCTGCCTTTGACGATTTTAGGTTGTAATTTATGATATCAACCGAAAAGATCCTACAATGATTTGTTTCAGTTTTCATTTCCGTGGACCTTGTGGTGAGACTTTACCTAAAGCCCTCCGGGTTTAGCGTGTTAAGCATACTAAAATTGCCACAAAAACAAAAATTTATGGCTGAAGTACTTCGAAAATCGACGAGATAACGTTGATGCTTTCATGGTTGCGTTGATATTTTATGATATACCTTGTTTTAATTGTTTATTAGCAAAAGTAAACTATTACTTATTTTTAATATATCACAAAATGTGTGAAAAATGTACATTTGTTCCATTATTTTTTCACCTACCTTTGACTTCTTTTCTTCCCATTAATCAAATATGAGAAAATTAGCGCTACAATAGATACAAATTCATGTAGTACAATATATTATCCTTATGTAATCGAAATAATTTCCTAAAATCGAATATCTCTACATATAGATTCTCCTGAGGTCCGCAGGCGATGTTATCATGTTACACTGCGGACACAGTTTCTTCGCTCCAAGAGTTTGCAGCCAGCACACTTCACAATGAACATGCCAACAACAGACTGATATTACCGGCTTACGATACCTCTCCATGCAAATCAAACATTTGTACACTTCGCCATTGTTGCCCTCGCGGCTTTCCAACTCGCGAATTCGATGTTTCAGAGCTTCTATTGTAGGATCTCCTATTGATTCAGAAGTGTCAAGATAGTCTTCACTCTCTTCTGGTTTCCCCCCGAAATCTTCCGAACCTAAAACAGCTTTACGTAAAGGGTCTTTTTCCCGATCCGCATCTGGTAGAATAATGTCGCGTTCGGAGTATTGAGACGACCCAAACATTTGGGAATCGTCTCCATCAACAACAAGGTCTTCATCTTCATCTGCCATGGTCATTGAAGTCCCAAGACTAGTAACACCACCTTGAAGAAGTGATGTTGCCCTTACCCTACTTTGCCCAGCCCATTCATATTCTTCAAAGGCTTCGACGTCGATATTCTCGTCGCTTTCTTCACTTGTTTGCCCGCTCCGCCGAAGACACTGCTCTACATGTAGATTAATCTCTTCATTTGTTTCTTTATTACAAACAGGACATATGACCTCATCTGCTTTTCTCTTCCTGGTTTTCGACCTCTGTCGACATTGTCGATTCGTCCTTACCTTTTGATAAGTCTCCCATGACTTATCTGGACCTTCTTCATCACCGTTAGCCTCCGTAGGTGATGCGTTCTGAGTCTCTCTTTGTGGCGCTTTACTACCGTTTACTTTGCTACGTACGTTGATCTTCTGCAGCTTCTCAATTTCACAGTTTAGATGTTGATCTACGTCTGACGCTCGAAGAGTACAACTGCACACAGGGCAAGTTGCAGGGTCAAGTTGACGCTTCTGGCGACGGCAGGCACGACTAAAATCACTGAAGTCGTCGAAGGTGCCACTGGTGCTGGGTACTTCGTGCAGCGACTGTTCCATGGCGCCAATCACGGAAAGACACTTACTTAGGGCCACATCTGGCCGGCGTAGGGTCGACGCCACTTCGCCGACTCTTGCGGACGACGCTCTGGTGCGATGCGTGCGGATTTGTGCTCGATTGATACCTTTTGTGCATATCCGTAGGTTATCTTTGTGCGCGATGACGCGCTGGCCGGCGGCGATGCTTGTGCCTCATCACTGAACGACCACTTCTTCTGGAATTTGCGTGGATTCGCCGATAATGCGTTGTTTGTATACCTGGATGATGTTATTGGAGATGCATACACCATAAACCACGTTCCCAACTTTTTTCGAACTGCAACAATAACAAATCCAATCAACGACAACAAACACTCATGTTTGCAATTCAGACGCACTCTGATGGGAAGTATTACAACTAGATGTTTTGCTTGTTGCATATAGTGAACTAACATTTTTGAAAATACAAACGTTTAATCACAGAAAACATAAATTTTACAATATCTGACAAAATGTTCGTCTGTGATGAAACCTTTATTAAAAAAAAAATAACCCAGTGATAATCAGTGACTTGAGGAATAATAAATATTATTTCAGTGCAACCTGCTAGACACTATCTAGCTTAAAATCGACCAATTCGTATAAATAAATCTGTTAATTTTATTAAGCACTGTTTTAACAAGCAATTTTTACAAGTTTTAGGAATATTTATTTTCGTTATTAAAGAAATATAGGTCGACCGCTCGCAGGCCAGGCGCTCTCAAGTGATTTAAATACAATTTCTATAATTTTCAAAAATCTACCTATCTAAACATATTCACATATTGCCCTGCGAGCGGAAGCACAACGTTTCAATTACTTTTTAAATTAATGTCATAATATTTTTTCTCCATGCATCCATTTAGAGTTAATACAATATTCTCATTATTCATCTATTATTTATACATCAAGTAGTCGTCAATTGTATCTGTTGCTAGCTTAAAATTATTGTAACATAATATAACATAATGTTTAATCGATTAGACCCATTAATTACATGGACCAACCACGAATTTCTGCGTATAAAGTGACGACGAATTTGTGATATCTAGTTAGAAACGAATTTAGTCGCGCTTCCTTAGGTGAGACATTGAAATGTGCATCAGACGCGCTTTATAATTAATCTATGCGCACGTGTACTTCGTGCATTGTCAATTTATTTCAAAAATCCACATACGCACAGGCTAATCCAATTTGATCTTGTAAAAACAATAAAAGTCTTGAACTTTTTTTGTGTGTAGATTATTAATTAAGTATACCCAAACATCATTCACTTTCATTGACTGCTTGAGTGTGCTCATCGCGTGTTCGTCGAGTTCGAAACAACTCTACAACTATTTTACTTCATACTTATATCGTTTACTTCAATGACAAATCAACAAAGTCGAAGAGATGTGCAAGGCAATCAGCGTGTTCGTTACCCTGACATGACTATCGAGCTTTGAAATAACTTCAAACAACATTCATTCGAATAAGATGACTAGTAAAGACCGAGCTGGAAGATTGTAACAACCTGATCGAAAGCAAATACAGAATCTCGCTAAGCTCACAAACTAATCGTAGGCACTGTGCACCAATCAACAATCAATCTAATCCGGTGTTGCTTTTTCATCGTGCGTCACATCCGAACCTCCTGTCTCTCGTCAATCTTGATATAAATCTCAGTCAATGTACCATTATTTAAATATGCCTAAATAAGACCGACGTGTCTGTCCTTGCAAAACCTAGTATTGCACGAAGATCAATGCTATCATTTAATATATATAAAAAACAATACTATCAACATTTATCATCCGCTATCAACCTGCAGAAAAAAAACTCAACAAACGGCTAGTTTACATCAACCGAAAACACATCAGGTTAAATGTTACACTGCTTCCGTAGTTCTGTTCTCATATAAAAAATAATCTGATAAGCACCTAGTGATTACGAATTCATGGCAACTCACATTAATAAATCTGCAACAACACATAAGAATGTAAACATAACTACGAGATACGAAAAGAATCAAATATTTCAGTTTGAACTGAAGCAGTATGACCACCTACTACTCACCACTCTGTTGCTGGTTGTTATGTTGCCAGGAATTATTTGAATTTAAAGTGTCGTCGGTGCTTAGTGAATCGACATTTACAGTATTTGCGTTCTTAAGAGTCTCGACAGGGATGCTAAAAGTAGGTCATATTAACAGACATGAACACACGTGCATTGCTGCAGAAGTGGTATTTACATATTGTCGACGGGTTCGATCTCCTTGCCGTTTTTGTGTCCATTCTCGGAGTTCTCCGAGTTGGAGCCGTTCACCTTCTCGGAGTTCTCCTCGGTCTAGCAAAGACAAAAATCGGTATAAATGCGATGCGACGATGGTTGATCGGTAAGAAAAAGCAGGTGGTTTGATTGGTGGTTGTGAGATAGGTTACGACAGCGACAGACAGAGGTTGGTAAGTAACAAAATGGATAATTTTATTGATGTGCACAAATGCAAGATAAATAAATACAAAAATTATATGATTTTATATTAACGTAACACAAATATGTTGCGCCTAAACCTAAAAACACCCAGTTTGATGTTTGTTGTAATGTTGATATGAATAAAAGCTTGCCGAATATAAAATGGATACTGTTAATTATATATGAGTGTAATTGCGTATGAGTGACGTGGCTGTTAAGAGACGTTTGTTACCTGATGCGGGGTGTTGTTCTTTCCCCGTGTGCGTAGCATGATGGCTTCAACGCGCTTACGCCGCGCTTCACGTTCTTTCTCCTCGTGCTTGAGTCGTTCAGCTAACTCAGCCTTCTGACGCTCAGCCTCTTCGCGAGCCTTGCGATCGGCTTCTTCCTTGAGGAGCTTTTGACGGTTTTCCTCCTCGCGTCGCAGTCGTTCTTCTTCTTCACGACGTTGCGTCTCGCGAATTGCCTAGAAATATGTAATTAAAGTTCCTCCTTTCGTTTCTGACCGTTAATTAATTGGATACATACTTCTTCAAGACGCTCCTGTTCAGCAACACGCATTTGCTCAATGAGTAATCTCTGCTGATCTTCTTCACGTTGTTGCCGCTCCATTTCCAGTCGGTTTTCTTCCTCAATACGAAGCCGCTCCAACTCCGCCTGTCGCTCGGCTTCCTCTCGAGCTAAACGTCTCCTTTCAGCCAAAGCAGCTTTAGCTTCCCCCTCGGTGGTGATGCGCACCTTAATCATTGACGCAGTCATGTCAACGACTTCGCCGTCTGCGGACGAGTCGCTGATCACAGGTGCCTCGGATTTTTCTACCTTTTCGCTCGTCACAACAGGAGCAGGCGTTGGGGCGGCGACGACTGGCGGAGATGGTTCTGTAGGCTTCCCGTCATCGACGAGAATGAATGGTTCGACTTTGGTCTCAGCCAAATCAATTACTAAGCTAAAAAACCACAACATTAATTAATGAACTGACAGTAATAATTAAAAAAAAAACATACTCAGCTTGTAGATTCTCTTCCTTTTGTTGAGTCTCTTCTGTGTCTTCTTCCACTCTCTCTTCGACTTGTTTAGTATTAACGTCACTAACTTCCTCTTTAGCGGAAGCGGTGACGGGCACAATATTAACAGGTCCTTGCGTTGTCGTAGACGCCACCGCCTTGGGAGTGCCCTCTGTGGACAAAGCCAGTGGCTTCTTCTTGAGTTTGTCCTGCGATTTGACTAAGCTAGATTTGCGTGACTTAGGTAGTGGAGGTTTTGTGGTTTTATCGGAGGCGCCCTTTTCCGGCGTGATGGTGACTCCTGTCACCGCAATACTGGCGGGACGAGGACGGCGCGGGGCGGCAATGGGCCGCACGCGCATATTTACAGAACTGCTCACGCTGGTGGTGCTCTGCTGGCTGAGGGCGCTGCTCGGTCGAGATGATGCTAGAAACACCCAAACGCTTCATTAGAATCACACTCATGATCACGTCTTAAAGATGCGAATGATCCGTATGGAAGTAATAAAACCAAGAAAAATTGGTACTATACAAAAACCAAAATAAGCGATTGTTAATCACTAAAATTAATGAGTTATGCGCCGTATGAATCAAAAAACAAAACTTCACACCGCCAATTGTAAGAAATGTGAAAAAGTGAGAAGGATGTAGAACAAACAGGAGCGTCCATAGATGGTAGGAGGATGTAGACCCCGCACCCTCAGTAAACGAGTAAAACTGATTTGATGTTAATCACACAATCTCCTACGGAAACGGAGCTCCAACGTGTGGCTCTGAAACTTGTGCGCATGTGGTTTGTGGTCTTACGCTAGAAGTACCTTCACCGTCACCAGCAGCAGCAGTTATATGGTTATGCACCGCCCCATAGCCTCAGCAAACCTTTGCGTGTGTGGGTGTCAGCGTGTACTCTCGTACCTTCGTTTAGGCCGCCGCCCGAAGCGGCCAGCCGTTGTTGGCGTAATTGGGTGGCGCGAGTTGCGCGTGGTGGCGGCACCGGACCGCCAATTCCGCCAGATACCGACAGCTGATGCATGCTACAGCTATCGGCTTTACGTAAGGGTCGCTGTGGGGATCCGAGTGGCGGCTGCTGTTTGCCGACGGCCAGATGGCTCATGCTGCGGCTGACGGCAGCATGCTGGGGTTGGGAGTGGTGATGGTGGTGGAGGGAGCGCGGTGCGGCCAGCTCTGACACGGGCGGCAGCTGGTCGGACCGCCGGCGCGGCTTCGACAGTTGATCTAAGCGCGACATCGAATAAGCCCTACCTGGTGAGCGCGCGAACGCCTTGTTACGCCCGGCGCCGCCTCCCGAGGACGGATCTTTCGTCGGAATGGTGGGCATCAGATCGGTGCGGCGCCGGCCCACGTACCCGCTGGCGCATCCCGCCGGCGTCGTTGGTGGCGTACCTAACGACAACCGAAAATGCCCAAAATCAACAAACTACGTTAACTAAAATAAATTACAACAAAAAACACAAAACAATTGTCTATGTACAACAAGCATGCAGCATTCTAAAATTCAACACAAGCTATATTAAAAATTTATAATAATTACTGCAAATGACATGGTACAACTACGATTCACGAGTCAAACAAAAGCGACAAAACAAGCAATCATGAACAATATGAAGCTCCTGGAGAACTAAAATAGCAAGACACGACGACAGTAATTAGCATCCAAAGTGTGGCGCCCAAACGAAGAACAATAACGAAGAACAACGATGTTGGTACTGCGACAGCAAATACAATAATTCAAATAAAAAAAAAAGGAGAGCAAGATAAAAGAGATCATTAGGTAATACCAAAATGAGCTGAAGAGCTGCGCATCAAGAGATATCCTGGACCAAATTCTTGTCCACTGCTGCCAAAAATTTCATACATAGACGACGACATTCGCAGCGCATCTGAAATTGAACAACACCAAAAACCTGCTTCACATGGGTCCCACTCAAATGCAGTCGGCACAGAGATAGTAGAGCGAGAGAGATATAGAGAGCGAGATAGATATAGAGAGATCATACTTCTACAGAGGTAGAAAGTGTGATAATGATGATGAGATGGTATTGGCAACAGAACGGAATCGCAAATAGCAAGAAAATACAAAACAATAAAACCGTAAAAACTGATGACTTCCAGTTGATTCCAATTTTTGGTATGTTCAGCATGCAATGATAGCGCAAGAATCAAAGTTCAGCATACCTTCACCAGATCGCTCCAGCCCGCCTGCGGACGTAGCGCGTTTTTTGCTACCCCCATCAAGCTCCCGCTCCGATTGCCGACGCGTAAGCGGTGGACATGACGCCCCTGGCGCTCCTGCTGGAACCGTGCAGGTAATATTCTGCGTGGAGGTAGCGCGACGATGACCCCAGAAGGACCCTGCCTCGGGAGCTGGGTCCAACATACGAGGTGTAGACGAACCGAATGCAAACACCAACGAATGCCGATCGTGACGCTTGCGTTTTTCAATTCGTGCCTCGCGATCCTGGTTACGTCGCAGGATGGCGTCGAGACGCTCACGTTCTGCTTCATTGATGGCGCGTTTGCGTTCCTCTACCTGCTGCCGACGTGAATCCTCACGCAATCGCAGCTCCTCAAAACGCTGCTTGCGTTCGGCTTCCTTTTGCTCCTTGTATCGCTGAGCCGCCAGCGCTTGCGCTTTGATTTCCTCAAGCTTTTTCTGTCGCTCCTCATTTTGGCGTTCTTTCAAATTTCTTAAACGAATTTCACGGTCTTCTACAAAAAGAAAAGCGAGTATATTAATATAAACACTTTATAGAATAGAGGAAACACTAAAAAAAACTTAAAAAAAAACTTTTGTTATTGGAGTGTTTTTAGTAAAAAACAAATACACGCAGACTAATTGTTTATTAAGATTTGTTGATTGACGATTACGATGCAAATAAGACAGAAAATTGCAATAAGTAGCGAAGCGAAGAACAATGTTTAATTTAACAAGCACAACGCGTGTTTACCTTCTTCGGGACTTGGGGGATCGGGCCCCACGTACGCAAACCAGTGCATTGTGCCACCTAGGATAATCGCGACAATACACGAAATGAAAGAAACATGAAAAAGTTAATATAAAATATACACAATTTAAAACAAAGAAACAAATATAAGAATAAAAGAACTTAGAACTTCATGAACGAAAAAATTCAATAAAAAAAAAATAAAATTCAAAAATACCCTCAATGTTGTTACGTTCGATTTCAACGGCTGGATACGCACCTCTAGCAGCCGATGATGGACGGGACCCAGCTGGAACAAGAAATACACCAATTAGCCTCCAGCCATAAACACAACATTACATAAATTAGCACAATCCCAACAAAATGTATTTACTCCACCAACGCAAACTCCCTGCAATAAGGCCGCTCAGATGTACAGCAAGTAATAACGTTGCAAACATACAAAACACGCGCCCAACACTAAAAGGTAAACAGACGTTCAGGAACTGCGGTGTTGATTGTTAAACAAACTGGACAGATATGAATATGCCGGAAAGCAGCATCGGCCAGCGGCAAACGCCAGCGAACGAGACGCAGAAAGAAGGTATTTTTAGTGAGGCCTATAAATATACAGTGCATGCCAGCCTGAACTGACTTAAGCAGGCGAAGAAACGAGAAGGAAGGAAGGAATGCCGCTTATTTCCTTTTGATGACTTAACTTCGTATTTGGACATAACCATTAACAAAGATAACTGAACTTCATAAATAAACAACAGTGTAATATAACAAATAGAAGTAGAAAGGAAATTAACGGTCAGGAACTGAAGAATAATGAACAGTTCAAGACTGAGGACTCCTATATTTTAAACCCAATAATATCCCAATTAAATCCACTTCCCTTAATCCGCCTCATCTTCATCTGTGTTCTCAACTCAAAGTATTTACTGCAAATGTGCAAGTGTAATGTAATTGCATCACATATAAACTACATCTAATCCGCAGTTTGCGTTTCACATTCACGCGAGGCGCACGCTGATTGCCTGTAAACATGGTCTTCAATACAAATTAGGTAACTGTACGGAGGTGAGTACGTGATGTGAGATGTAAGCTGGTGGAGGAGAGAGACAGGCCCCTTAGCTTACGAAACCTACGCATTCCATTCGAAACGACCTTGACGCAGGCACTAGTTATTAGAAAATGATCAGGAAAATGTACTGAGATTTAAATTGACTCACCGGATGAAATAAACAAAAACTTCTAAGAGATCTATACAGAATCATTTTAAATAAGTCCTTCCAATGAGGATGTTTTAACAATACCTAATTAAACAAGGTAGAAGGTGAGAATGTTCATTATCTACTATTTGCTAGTCAAGGTAACTCAAGGTTAGTAGTAACACATTAAGATAAAGCACATGAAAAACCAAAGCATATTGGAAGTTCACGCAATGAGTTTAGCTTTGCAAGAACATCACTATTAAGTGTTATAGACTGTATTATACAAAACCATAAAATGCATTCCAAGGTTTACAAACTTGGTGCAATAATTTACGTCACTGTTTGCATCGGAGGCTAGGAAAGTAATGATTCATGCAGATTGTTTTTGCAAATGTTTCAAGTATATTTTACAACAAATGATTTAATTCAGTTGCAATAACATGTTAATTCACGGAGAAAATGAGATCTTTAAAGTACATAAATCTTGTAAACATTGAATGCAACCGGACGTCTTCGATCAGCTAAGAGCGATGAGCCGTATCGATAACCCCAAGCAATCACAGTAAGCACACCATAATGATGGTCATTCCATATTGGAACATAAATAAATCTATCCCAGAGAAATTTATATTTTCAAACCTAATCAAATTCACTTATATAATATAAAATACCACCTACAAATGAATCAACTTTCAAACGACAAACTACTTAAATATCCTTCCATCAACTCCCGCATCTTTGTAAGATTCTCAAATCCTTACCAATTCCTCCTTGTTGCTGTCCTCTTAACTCTCTTAACTTGCGTATATCCTGATGTAAGCTAACATTTTCCCTAGGAAGAGACACTATTAAAATATCCCTAAGATGAGCAAGTTCTAAGCTCGATATACCACGGTGTATTGCTTGAGGACCCATCACAAATACACCCCAGGTTCAAACCTCAATTAAATTAAGTACACATTTGATTATGTGAAATGTTTCAATTTTAGAATAAGTTAACTTGTTTATTTTGCGAGCAGTGTCCGGCAACTGACGCCTAACCGCGAAATATGTACATACATTAATCGCCCGCAGAATGCTCATTGCTCATCATGCTCAATTGCCCGCGAGCAACTTGCAGTTCTATCACCCAACTGAGTAACAGAAGCCGCTGATAAACAAATTGTAAACGCCTTGATTTGATATTTAACACTAATGCTTTGAAATGACATCGAAAGTGTCCTTATTTAATTCCTCCACAATATTTTAATCCCTATATCAAAGTTTGAGCTTCAAATGATTCCAGTCTTTACGCAAGTATCCAAATTGCAAGTTTAACACCGGAATGCGAAAACACATCTCGCGTGAGTGCACACCACAGTTTCACTATTCCACCTTGCACCTTGCGCACGTTACCCGCGCGTAATTTGTTATGATGTGACTTAGGTGCTTCCAAGTCACCTGAACGCGTGCGCGCACTAATCAAGCAATATCGACATCCAACTTAGTACAACTTTATTCAACGACATCTAGTGTACACTCAATGGCAAATCGAGCGCGTTTTTCTAATTCGCTATACGCGTCATTTGCGTTCATGTGTTGATTACGTGAGTTTGGCAAGCAACTCATGCAAACTAAACCGTTACTGGTTACATGACACGAAGGCAAGACGAGTCATGTTCGTCGATTCGGTATAGACCTATACAAAAAGTGATAGGGACACGAGCAAGACACGAGAAGATAAGATAATGCGATTAAAAAGGCTATTAAAAATATTCCACAAAATCGAGTTAAAAATAATAATAAATGTCTTGCAAATAGATGCAATAAATAAATTTCACTTCCTCTATGATTTACTGTAATTTCAAATGCATATAATGTGCAATACATGTGCAAATGGCGCAAAGTCAATTAGTACCATGCAGGATCCAATGTTTATACTCGCATCAGTCATGCAACCACTGTAATTTGCAGTTATTTATGATCTATTCAAGGAATTTTCTAAACTTTCCATTATATTTGTCACCTCAGTCACACCTGTATCAGTACAGGGTCTTGAACAACACCGCCAAACAACAAACACCAAGTATGATTTAATCATCCGTAGTTTTTATTAGTTTTGTGCCCAATTGTGATAAGAAACTTTCATCACTGCGCCTATTTAAAGGATTGCCTTGCTTCTAGCTATATTTAGCAGTATTGCACAAATTTCTCAAAGTCACACTAGACTAGCCATAACAACAGCCATTACAATAACAATAACCTTACACTGAAATATGGCAGATGTGGAAAGCATTGAGACGTTTTCACGTTTGCGAGACGCGTATGTGCTAATTAGCAATTAACACAAAACGAGCGTGCCAACGCAAAAAACATCCATGCTTGAAAACAAAGAGAGAAAAGAAGAATCTTGAATTCAATGTGGTAAGGTTAAGCACGACTCTTCCTGAAACCAAAGGTAATTCAGTAGTTAGTTTCTATACGAGCCAAGTGAAGATAACTCAAGATGATTTGTGTTAAAGCTCACGCACCTCAATAACAAAAGCTTTAAAGTTTTCACGTTCGCACTTTCCGCACAATAAAAAAAGTAATCATTTGATTAATTCTTAGCAATTCTTATACAACCTCCTGGGAGATTATCACATTATACCGTGTACATTGCCGGGCATTGTGTTGTTGACCCGGTTAAATTAGATTTGAATTCGTTTGTTACAGGTAAGTTTATCGATTGACCTACAACTCGCAAACGAGTCCTATGTGTATTCTAGACATTATTACACTCATCCATTGCTTTTCTATCACCAGAAGTGCTTCATAAGTAAGATAGGAGGAAATTACTTTAGTGAGTTGAAATTTAAAATATTGCGTGAAAACTGACCCAAATCCATTAATATCCCATAGAAAACTAAATCAATTAACAATGTGCAAATTGCTATCCGCTGCATGGAGAATCAATGAGAAGCATTTCATTCAAATGCTAAAATTTACTATTCGCACGGCCCTGTTTTCGGAAGCACAAAAGGACGAACCTGACTTAATTCAATTCGCAATAGCAAATTGAAAAGATAAATGACTGTTAATTCATTTGAGCAAATAGAAAATTAAGCTAGAATTGAATACCAAACAAAAAAAAGTGAGAATTGAACGTTACAAATTAGAAGATAATAAAAAAAGGATTTAATTTATGCATTGTAAGTTATATTATGTGAAAGATTCAATCAAGAACAAAAAAAGGCAATGTTATTTAAGATTGTTCTGAAGTATTACTCAGCAATAAAATGTCGTAATCGATTATATGTGGTAAATAATTAGAAAGGCGTTACTAAAGCACTATTCCAGTGATGTGAGTAAATGGCTGTCGAAGATTACAATAATTCAAAACAGTTGAAGTAAACTAGAATTTTATTTATGCATACAAACTCCGAGAGGCATTTAACCACCCTATTAGGAAATTGCGTCAGGCGGTCGTGTGAGTTATCCCTACCACTCCAAACCACCATAAAAGATTGTCACACCACCACTGGTTTCTTATTTCACACTTTACGACTGTTGTGCCAACATTCATACCCTCATAACCAAAGTTTAGAATTGAAACCGCATATTTTTGAAATCTAACAAGGCATGTAGCGTTTAAATCAGAAATGTTTAATACGAATAACTAAATATTTATCCACACTATTTGCCCGCACAAAAGAAACTCTAATACATATTATAACATTTCTGTCATGCATTGTTGAATATCGTGCACTTAATGTTTACCGTGTTTCATATTCCGAAGAATTCCAAGAAACAACAAGAAATTACTAGAAAGCGCAATCCTCATGCTCACATTAAACTATAAATATTTGGAAACTCGATAGTAAATGTTTATCAAACAAAGTTACTTGCAGTTTGGAAATTAAGTAATCTACAAAATTAGAACTTGGTATTGAATTATTCTAAAACACTTTAATTTAGTCAGGTAAGCAGTACTTAGTTGGCTCAAAAAGCAATTGAGAATAATCACATAAACTGAAAGAAGGCGGAAATTCTTTGATCACTATTCTAATTAATAACGAGTTATACAAAGTTGGCGATTCCGCAGTGGCGCACAAAAGACGCAATTATCGTTGTAATTAGACCTCATTACAAGCAGAAAGCCTGACAAATCTCGGCTCATTGCTAACAAATCGAACAAGGAATCCAATCAAACTCGCATATTAAACCGCAACCAAAGTAGCAAAATGTCAAACCATAATCGAGAATACTTCAAGAGTCTTGCACTTAAGATCCGGCTATTATTATAGCATTATCGCGGATTTTAATTGGGGTAATTAAATAGATAGAAACTGCACTTCGTTTCTAGATTTTAAGACTTGAGTGCAGCAGATACTCGGGCACTCTGCACTTACAGCAGGTAATTGTCACAGGTATAACACACCTAGGATCAATTTCTATGTGACGCTCTTGCGACACGGAAAAGTAACTGAAAGCAAGGCGATGTGTAATGAACGCACAAGAAATGAGAAAATCTTCGTGTTGTGCAGAATCCTGTTCGAGGTTTTAACATTGTCAAGCATTTGAACAGACATAATTGTGAAATGTCAAATTAAAAAGACATTTGCTTCCGATTGCGGATCTTCAGCAACGAGAACAAAATCAACGTCACGATAGTTATGTTTAGCAAATGAGTAAAATTCCTACACTTGATGAGTCACTGCACAAAAACCCGATGACATCCCGTCACACATTGTTTGTTTTCGCCTGTTTTTGTTAGTCTCCACAAGAAACTGGGAGTGTATAAAACCGTGCATGTTTAATTAATGTCTTCGAGTCTTCATCCTCGTCTTATTGTATTGTCATGGGTGTTTCTGCTCTTCGCTACAGTATCACTAATAAATACTGGTATAATGTCCCTAGCTGGTCTTCCAGTGGGCCCGGCGACTCCTTCGTGCATCGACATGAACCTTTGAATGTTCAAGAGCAAGAACAAGTACCAGTACTTAGATTGGTATTTCTTTTGCTTTGTATAAAGCCGCCATGTGTGACTCGATCGAGGAGAATGACTAGCAAGAAGGTGGACATTGAAATATCTATGTTTATTCAAATCGGGCGCTTTGAACTCTTCAAGAGGTCGGAAAACTAGTCATGTCAATGCATAAACTAGACTGGAGAACATTTGAACTAATTTTACATTCCACATCCTGGATTTACTAAGTTTACATGTAAAGATATTTTTTAAGAAAAAAATTTTGTTTAACTTTCATTTTTAACGCTCTGTAGAACATAAAATGCAATGTGGTTTATGCAAAAGCAACGTGCAGCTTTGTCATTTGCCTTAGAAGAAAATCGAATTTACCAAATCGAATTGCAGTACACAGTCCGATTGCAACATCAATTCTTAATAGTAGACGTTGCAATGTGCACATATCTAAAACATTCAAATAACAAAGATTGCATAATCAAGTATTACGTGATTTACGCGTCATTGGTTAGTATGAAAAGAATTAAGATATAATATATAAAACACAAATCTAGATTAGTTTTTAATTGTTAATATTGTCTTTTAAACGAGTTTTACCTCTAATTATTACCAGCTTTAAACCATATGATGTTAGTGATAATTTTTGCTAAATTAACTTCTTTATCATTGTAGTGTTAAGTGATGTTTAATAATTTATGTAACCTTCACTTAAAAAAAAATCTCTCTAACAAACAGTGGCAAAAAATGTAGACATCTAACGTTAATCAAGTTGTTAAGCGTTAGTGTACCCACAAAAAACATTTTTATAGTTGCTTAAATTCCATGTTAAATCCGTTCGACATCTGTACCTGTCATTTTGCAAATGTCACAAAAATCACAATACTTAAAAAAGCAAATAAAAGAAAGTAACTCGCAAGTAGTATATGTGCACATTTTTAACTCGCAAATATATATCCAACTCATCTGTGAGAATACCAACATAAGCGCTAATTAAACCGAACAATGTAAACATTTTTAATTACTGAGAAATTGAGACATTTTAAGCAGTAAATTATTAAAACAAGCAGAGCATGATGCACAATGCGACCATTAGGATACATACAAATTCACGAATTACGACAACTAAAATATGTATGATTCTTGCGCTAAAACTACGAAAAAAAACCCGGCTCCTGAATATTTTGTCATATACCCAGACAAATTTGTCAATTTGCAGTGCATTGCCTAACACCCAATATTGTTCAAGAATTGAGTACTTCAAATTATGAATCGGTATTGACAATACCACTCACAATCAGCACGCGCTACAGTTTTTAGGCACTGCACGCAGTCGACTTGGTAACGGTACCTCCATTGCTGTCATGCTCTTCATGTGCCACGGTCAATATCAACCAAACCGACCGCAATACCCTCAATACATTACTCTACTTGACATTACATATTACAACTTACTGTAGTGTATCCACAACCACAATATTGCATAGTTTATCATCAGAGTTGATTGAGAAATATACCCAAAACAAAACAATAAGAAAGGAATACTTATTAACTTCTTGCAAGCAAAAGTAACGTGATCGATGTAATCGTATTGCAAACAGAAAAAGATAATACCTCCATACACTTCAAACACTTCCACTTACTTTTTAAACCTTGGAAGGTAGCAGAAGTAAAAATTCTAACGGATGTACACCAACTCAAATCAACTCTGCTTTGATTTAAATAGCCAAGCTACAACGCAAATCAACATAGCCAAAGTGCGCAAATGCACACGCGTCTCTTGTTGTAGGTTTAGAACTGAAGTAGAGCGTGCAATTTGTTCATAGTCATTTGTTGGGCGGTTGTCATAAAACATCTTTCAGCAACAAAATCGCGAAGAAAGTCATCCAGAGACCGTAACAACAGTTCGAAGAAGTAAAAAAGCTGACGGACGTTAAATATAATAAACATAAACAAATTTCATGTTTTCACTTCTAGCAACAAGACAAATACAACAAATTTGTAAAAGTGACGCAGAAATTGTAATAATTGGTTTGAAGAAGGGTTTCACTTTTCTCGCCTGAATTGAATCCGTCTTTTGCTGTGCTAAAGCAATTTAAAATAAAATGCGCTAAATTTACAACGTGTTATAACCTGACAAATTAGTCAAAATGCGCCAATTTGATATATGAAAGAGCAACAAACTTAGATTGCAAAATTTAATTGCGAGATAAAAAAAAGTTGATATCTTCATCATCACAATTAAAAAAGAAAAAGAAGTAGCAGTCATAAAAATGTTGCAAAAATGAAAGTTATTTAATAATTCTCAGCAATTAGTAATTATTTATAATTATTGACTGCAAATTATTTACAACAGTTGTGAATATAAATTTAATATTATTTCGCAAAACTGATGGTATAATTTTCGATAATTTTCAATATCTAATAAAAAAAAACACTTGAAAACTTTCATATTTCCAAAATTGAATTTTGAACTATATTCAACATGGTAATTAGTAAATCTAGCAGGTAGTATATTATTATTAATAATTGTAATATAAATAGTAATATTTATTACTTCCCAGAAATGCAATTATTTATGGTTATTTTGGAGCGTACTGCAACCATGCCGGATATCAACACCGTACTTGACCTCCATTCAATTCTACTGCATCAGCTACCCGGGTTATTAGCAGTTATTGGCACTGAATTCTGTGAGTATATATTTTATTGAATATACCTCCAGCAGTCAGACACGGCTTACCGACTGAGGTATGAAGCGAGACCCAGAGATGCTATTAAAAAAGGTTTAGTTTTTTATGTCTGTTTTAATTTCATTTTTATTCCCTATTCATGAGAATAGTGACGTTATTGATTTTATCATTAAGAAGCGTAAATGTTAACAAGAAGTATAGGTAAAGCTTTCAACAATGGTTAAAATATTAATGTTCGTCTTGGGTATATAAAGGACATTCTTACCTAAATATAGATGAGATATACTTTTTTAATTTATAGATGAACAATAAATTGCTTGGACTTGTGACTCATGCTTTTAGATATTTCATGATATTTTGAACTTTTTTGATATTATCAACGTTAAATAAAATAGAAAATTTAGAAACAAATTTTTTTCCAACCAACTATTTTGAGTTATTACGTGTAAAGCAACAATTGATAAAGTGATTTAATGCATAGCTAAAAAGTTGAAGTCAATGTAAACAATAAATTTCATTCAAATCAAAATTCATATCAATGCGCATAATATGTCAACACTTTTCTCGTTTAATTCAGAAAGTAACCAACGCTTCCCATATTATATTCCCACATTTCTTATGTTGATAGCAATCTTTTTATCTAAACATTACATGATAAATTTCAGTACAAATATATTTTAAAAAGAAAAATACCGCGAAAAACTGCAAAAACTATTAGCCGAGTTCATGGCATCAACATATGCGTGTGAATAATTGCTTCTCCAAAAACCACCAAGAAAAAGTCGATACACCTTGCATGACGGTGGATTTCAAAAAATATGCAGGTCAAAAATACAGCCAATCCAGAAATAATCATCAGAAGCATATTATAATTTGTAAGTCAAAAAACGCTGCCCCTGGCAACAAAAACGAAACCGTTTCATTTAAACATAACAAATTAAAAACCATAATAAAAACAAACTAGTTATATAGATAACTAATTATTGGTTATACGTATGAAAAACAAAAAACAACTCTTTTATAATTATGACAAGTGTATCAATCTATGTACCAGAACCAGCAATATAATCAGCAACAGAGCGCATTATTAATCTGAAATGTGCACTAAATTTACTCCTTTATCAGCAATTGCCAAGTTCCCTTCCAGAAAACATTGAACTCATTCAAATTGAGATATATGTAGTTAATGCAGAATATTATTCAAACTTTTAACATTAGCATTAACACCAATATCAACTTCTGTTTTATTGCCTATTCCCATTTACACAGCAGCGCACAAGCTTTTATTACTATATTTATCACTAATTTCAATTTGCAACTCAATTTATGTTCATATTCCTGTTCTCTACCATCACTAAACTCATGCATTAATCACATTCGATCCAACTTTGCACGCTTTACTGATTTTCGCCAGCAATGCCGAAATCGGGGCAATCGTAACAAAGTAGCTGTTTATATACAGATACAAATCCTAATATACGCACAAAGTAGCACACATGTCCACTTAAGAAGTCGCACATTGCGTATGTAAGCTTTGTATTGCCATTAAAACGAAACAATTACAAACGCATTTGAAATTTAAGCTTTTTATAAATTATGATTGACATATTGCAGATTCAGAACAAATTTTAGGGTTGATAGGTAACAAGAACAAAAATTTCATCCTCAATTAAACAATCTTTTAGAGAATAAATTTATCTGTTTTTCAAAATTGCAAACTCGTTGCTAAAGTTAACTTTGCAAAGTTTCTTAATTTTTGAACCAAAAATTAACTAATTTCCCTTTAAGAGTTTTCTAACTTACAGATCCAGACATTTCCCATCGGCGCCACCTGTAGCAACCTCGCATCGAAATCCAATCCTGCTAGATCCTCCTGTAGGCGAGTTATATCCATGGAAAGTGCACGTTCCGGCACGAGAAACATGTGATCCGTGACAGTCAACATGACGCCTGCTGTTTTTTTAGCACGTGTGCCGTGTGTGCCAAGTGACCACGTATCACCCACACCCCACGCACTCTTAAGCATTAAACTCTCAATTTTGACAGCTTATAATCCCCTTTTGCATCAAATTAATTCAGTCCACTCAAGCAGTTTTTAAAGGATACCACCGAGATTAGTACCCGCTCACAAATTATTACAAATTGCACCGTTTTTTATGAACGATTGCCAAACCAGAAGTGCGAGTGGCACCAGTAGACGCAATCACAACCGAAATAAACACGGCGAACATGCGTTGCCATCATCAGCCAGCAAGCACAGCGATACATTCATTTACATTAACTGCATGGAATAAAATACACTGAAGAGACACCAACATTTTAATCGTGCAAAACTAGATATCAAAATCTAGTGTGCATAAAGAAATCCTTTATTAACTTTTTACGTCCGTGGTCAAGAAAATAAGTTATTAATATCGACTGATCAAACTTGTTGATAAGTTGATGGAAAACACTATTTCACTATTGGGAAAGGTGAAATCTTTACAGGAAGACAGCAGAGATCTGATCAAACTCCTTGAATATTTAACGTTTTAATTAACGATAAACAACTGCACTGGCGACTTGTTTCTATGGTGTGCCTGCGGCCGAATTAACGCTTTCGCCGGCAAGAAGATAAAAAAAAGCACGACGCGGATTGTGTAAGCTCCGCGTGCGTCGCGAACGAGCGGAGGCGCGCAACTGACGAGAATGAAACCAAATTACTGAAGCTACGGTGGCAGCGCCGACATCGATAATCGTAAGGACATGGTGATGGTGATGGTAGCGTTGCAAGCGCCACGACACTCGTCAACTGACAAACAACAAACTTCGAAAATAACGCAAAATAGCCATTGGTTAAATAATTACTGGTTGTTACCCGCCAAGCAACAGAAATAAACAGCCTATGTTTGTTATAAAAATATTGAAAATTATAAAATATTTAACTGAATACTGAGGCATAACACAAAGAACTGAAATAGAATTGTCGTTAATAAATTTACAGAATAAATTGCGAAATGTTTAAAATTATTTTTTTGATGAAAAATCTTCATTTTAGCAAATCAGAATGGTTTTTAAAGATTTCATTTGATTGATATACCCGCTACATTTCTTAAACATAATTTGTTTTAACTCAAGTCCTACAATTTAAAAAAAATCTTAGAGTACATAATAGCAAACCATTTTAAAATGCCACAGATGTAAATTCACACTACAAAACTAATTTTGTCATCCATTTTATCTAGTATAATGTCGCTAAGCCATTCCTTACTATACAAAATTAACTCAAACTAAAGTCAATTTAAGACAATTCCACTTTTAGACAATTTAAACTATGTTTTCTTTTAACAACCTCTAAACTACATTTAAAATATCCCGGAACGTACTAATATCTTTTACACATATTTTACTTGCCTCCCTCACCTCTTCACGTACTTTATTGCATCATGTCCAACATATTATTTAGTTTAAATTCCAAACGTGAGGACTGCAAGATAACTAATCTTCTCTTTCATGCAGCTTGTAGCATACCATAATAATAGCTACTTAGCCACCATAGTAACTAGCAGAGTAACACAAGACATTATCATGAATACATAACTATGCTGACTCAACTGACATATAAAACTTGTAATTTTGCTAAAGTTCTAAACTGGTCATATGCAAAATAGAGTTAAAAAATATCAGCAGAGAAAATATCAAACAACGCTTGATAACAGGCTGCACGTTCTATGATATAAGACATTGTTGATTGCGTGGAAAGAGGAAGCTTTAACGCTTGACATGACAAATTTTCGCAATTTGTACCGTTTATGCGCTTTGCTTGTAGCTTGTAGATAACGCACAGGGCATCGTTGTTGAGATTGTCATGTGTTGATAAATGCATTTTTCGCATATCAAGCGTCTTAATAAAATATGTAATGTTCGTGGAATGAAATAATCAGGAATGCATAGGTATGTAGCACAAAACTACTGTCCAACTGCGAAAATATCGTAATTGTTGAACATTTAGTGTTGAGCATGATTTATGACTGAATCCACTCCAGCTAAACACATAATTATTATACATATCCATACATATAATTATCTTAGTATTACTGTTCGTACATACTGCTTTTTGTACTTCTTAAAACAAATATGCTTTATTTTCTTAACATCTCGGAACAACTCTCGACTAAGTGCCAATATACAACTCCCATATAATAATTTGAAATGACGAAAAAAGATCAACGGCAAGAGCAAACAGAATGTGAATACAAAAAGCTATAGTCTTTAGCACTTTTTGATCAACGCGTACACATCAATTCATTCAATAGAAACAGCTAACACTATATCCAAAACAACCAATTTTCTACGAAGTATGGTGAATTATTGACTTTCTCCGATCTCCGTCTGCCTATAGACCACGAAATATCCGCAGACAAATAAACGACGTACAAAAAACATCCGGCGCACAGACGCGTAGCAAAAATTTCGATTGAATTAAATTAATTAAGTCTTCCAAGTAAGCATTGAAGTAGATAAATACTTAAGTGCTTTCAAAAAATCAATTAATTTCATTCAAAAATTCATAATTTCCTCGAAATTATTCCTTTAAATTACTAATAAGAAACTAAAAAAATTAAACAGACGTTTAAGTATTGCAGAATCGCACAGTATTAATTAAGTTGACATTAATGCCTACCTTTTCGTCATATTTAATTAAAGTTCATAGATTAATATTTACTTAAGAAGTGCATTTAAAGAGTGTGTACTCGTATTTAATAAACAATATTAATTCCTTTGATTTATTTTAATCTACTATATATTTAAGCCTGTCAAGTTATTTGTAATATTAAACATATAGCTGCTCACAATTTAAAAGGCAAGTCTGCATCTCTAATAAAAAAAAAATCAGAGACCAATAGACCAATTATTCACACTAATTAGACTCCCATCTTTTGAAGAATTTATATCTGATATTTAATGCTGAGAAGAGCGTCTCAATGGGCATCACTATCATTCGAAATCTTCTGAGGATTAAATTGTGGCATTGAATTCATGAAGTGATAAGTATTTAAAGTTGTAAATGATCACAATTTGCCTCAAACAAATCAAACTCTTTTCCAGCAGTTCCTTTGTGAATAAATTGTTTTCTTTAAATAATTTGCAAATTAAATATGTATCAAGCGGAAGTTATCTAACAGTTGTTTTTTGCTATTGATGCAATTACAAAGTGAGCAATTTCATAGCAAAGAAAAAAATACTGGCAGAAAACGACCGGCAAGGAGTAAGATACAAATTTCCTCCGCATCGAATATAAGTTAAAGCATAAAAGAAAGTTATTTATATCACCATACTGGTAAAACTAGTTTGATTAAATCAATCTTCGTACACCGAGATAATCAAGAATGCACTAATAAATGTGCAGTCATAAAAGGCAATCAGAAAAAAGGCCGTAGTCGTAACGTCAGCCACACATTAAGCTTGCCTCTATTAACCAACTTGCACGTTTTGTCAATTTCGACCCAAGCATTGTGACATATTTTAAAGATAGTAAAACACACTTTATAGTTACACACTCCAAAGTCAATAGTCAGCAGAGTAATTTCAAAAAGATGCGGAAATCTGACAGGAGCACCTAGTCCTCACCTCAGCCGCATGATAACTCCCTCCCTATTGACTATGCCATCCAACTACTACATGTTTTCGAATTTCAACCCAAACATTGTGGCATAATTTAAAGAGTAAAACAGCACAAAACACTTTAAAGTTTCAGGCTCCGAAGTGAATTAATAGGCAAGAAAATTGAAAAAGACGTGAATATCTAACAGGAGCACGTGGTTGTGACATCAGCCGCATAATAGGCTCCGCCCCTTTGGACATATACCCCCTAATTCTCACATTTTTTCCAAGTTTGACCCAAACTTGGTGGCATATTTTAAGGAATAAAGCACAGAGATACTCTTTAAATCATCAAAATCCAGAGTCAATTATCAGCGGAGAAAATTCAAAAAGACGCGGAAATCTGACAGGAGCACGTGGTTGTGACGTCAGCCGCATAATAGGCTCCGCCCCTTTAGACATATACCCTCTAATTTTAAATTTTTTTCAAATTTTGACCCAAATTTGATAACATATTTTAAGGAATGAAGCATAAAGACATTCTGTAAATTATCCCACTTCACAGTCAATTATCAGCGGAGAAAATTCAAAAAGACGCGGAAATCTGACAGGAGCACGTGGTTGTGACGTCAGCCGCATAATAGGCTCCGCCCCTTTGGACATATACCCCCTAATTTTCACATTTTTTCGAATTTTGACCCAAACTTGATAGCATATTTTAAGGAATGAAGCATAAAGACACTCTGTAAATTATC